>CM017902.1:4014699-4289699 GCA_008369825.1 Triplophysa tibetana
TCTCACCCCAAGATTTCCAAAATCGGAGTCCAAATCATCATTTTCAAAAACGTTTTTATTTAATAAAGTTTTCTAATTAAAGAGGTTCGTATGCTGTCACAATTTTGTCTAAAACAATTAACTTCAAATATTCAAGCAAATATATAAACCTTTAGATCAAATGATTTTTAAGATCACGAAATACATTTCAGTTAAGTGATCCTACACTTTTAAACGGTAATGTGCACACATGCAAACATATTCACATACAGTACATATGTATGCATACTCATAATATACACACATACGGTATATATGCGTTAGATAATATGTTATGCTATAGAGTACAAAACACATTCTCATAATCAGGACTACCCATATAATAAATTGTCTGTGGGTTTTAATCTCACTTTTACAGTATAGCTCCATTATGTATGTCTGCCAAATGTATTAGATGTTCATTAGCAAGATGGCAAAATGTATGAATTTATGACCGTAAATGGAAAGCCATAACTGTAATCTCCCCATGCAAATTTGACTTTTAATGCACCATGTACACAGTGCTACTAGAGAATAATTGAATACCGGATCTCACAATCTCTGCTGATGTTGTTGTCCTGTGTTAGTTCCTTTCAGCGAGGGCATCTTATTCACATTAATAAATGCCAGTGGATCCTTGAAACAGACATTTATCACAGCCTTCATTGTGCCTGACGACCCATCGCAGACATTGTTATCCAGAGAAGCACACTTACTTCTGCGGTGGGCTGAAATGTGGGGAAGGGTTTTGGATAGTACTGTTATTTTCGATGAGTGCTTGATCAGCTGGGAATTGTGGGTGATGAGGCTTGTGTGACAGGAAAAATGAAGCCATTACATTTGAGATCTCTCTACCTCGTCTTATAGTTCTCCTCAGGTTTATTCCCCATGAGAATAGAAAGGAAATCTCTGTCCATCTCACTGAATGAAGTAGACAATCATTATTCAGAAATACACTATATTGGGGATATGTATAATGGAGGCTGACAGCACTTTAGGTTCAGCCATCGACCCTGATTTTCTCAAGAATCATTTTTAGCAGTGTTGGGTTGTTGAGTTGCTGTATGGTGCTTTGGAGATTTGAAATGCCAAATGTATTGATTAAAAGTCCTGTGTGTTATTTTTTTGGATGATCTATTGACAGAAATGCAATATAAAATACATAACTATGTCTTCAGATGTGTATAAAGACCTTACATAATGAAGTGTTTTTATCATCTTAGAATGAGCTATTTCTATTTACATATGCCGCGGGTCCCCTCACATGGATTTCGCCATGTTGTTTCTACAGTGGCCCTGAATGGACACAATGCTTTACAGAGCGTTTCGTAAATACGTTGTCTCCTTCGGAAAAGAAGCAAAAACGTGACCACATCTTTGTCCTGTGAGAGCCCCCGTATTACTTCAAAAGGGTGGGGTGAGGGGTGGAGTAATTTGTTGGTTGCAATTCGCAACCTCACCACTAGATGCTGCTGAAATCTCCACATATAAAGCATCAGTTTTGCCGTCAAATATTCCTACAGTTTTTGTATACTCCATGAAAATGTGTTCCTATAGCTCAATTGGTCGAGCATTGCATTAGCATCAGTCAAATGCATAAACGAACGTGAATGCTTTGTTTCTTTACAGATCAGAAGTGGCTGTCCTCTACAATGATCGCTCGGTCCTGGAAAACCACCATGTGAGCGCAGCCTACAGGCTGATGCAGGAAGACGAGATGAACATCCTTGTCAATCTCTCAAAAGACGACTGGAGGTACCCTGACCTCTCTTACACACAGTTCAAGAAAATCTGTTCCAGCGAGAAAGCAGGATCTGTTCTGGGAAAGTTCTTGCTGCGTGTTTTTGTGCTTTGAGTTCTGATGTGTTCCGCTGTGTTCCCCCAGAGAGCTGCGTACGCTGGTGATCGAGATGGTTATGAGCACAGATATGTCATGCCATTTCCAGCAGATCAAGACTATGAGGAACTCGCTGCAGCAGCCTGAAGGGTGAGTGACGCCCCCTGCTGGTCTCTCAGAATATAAAGGAGACATTTACATCACATTTATTCATTTGGCAGACGCTTTTATCCAAGTAGGACAACATATAAACATTTTGTCAACACACTAAAAAGAACCGTTAGCTGTCACCGTTCATTTTTTGTGTTGCTATGTAAAATTAATTTATTTTATGTTTATTATTATAATTTATTGGAGAACACAAACATTTTTCATTTATTTTATGTTTTCCAATCATTTTTGGACAACATTTATTTCATCGATTTCATTAAAAGTTTTAAAGTTTAGTAAACTAAATGTATATCTTGATTGCAATGAATGTCGCTTTGGACAAAAGCATCTGCCAGATGCATCGATGCAAATATCAAAATGTGAAAGTGTCTTGCTGCTGCCAGAGAGAGAAAGAATAAATAAAAATGTATTATATTCAATGCATATTACCTATAATTTCAATATAATTCACGTGGTAAATAACTCACTTATCCAGGAAACACACATACTTATAATGAATGCATACAACAAATGCACTGTGAAACACAAAGATGTGAATGTACATTTGTGTGATCAATGTTTGGACTGATGAATCTGTCTGTGAATGTTTCAGCATAGACAAGGCTAAAGCCATGTCTCTGATGCTGCACGCGGCAGATATCAGTCACCCCGCTAAAGGCTGGAAACTCCACTACCGTTGGACGCAAGCTCTGATGGAGGAGTTCTTCAGACAGGTATGTCCACATGATCATCTTTATCCGCTATGCACCATCAATACTCTCAGAGCGATAAACACACACACTGCGGATGCAAACACAGGCTGTATTGCGCGAGGAAGCTCGAGGAGATGCTTGCTTCCAGGGGTGTCACACTCCTACGCATCTTGTGCTTCACAGTGACAGAAAATCAAGCAATAGGTGGTAATATCATATAAATCTGCAGCTTAACTCAAAAATATCATTTTAATTGATTTGAAACAATTCTAATGTAATCGTTTTCATGCGCTTGGCTTTGTAATCTGCAGGCTTTGAATACACTCGTCCTTGATGTCTGCTTTGCTTTTCAATTGAGGAGAAAATGAGCATTTTATCACAACACTCAAAAGGCTTTTAACAGGCGTGAGGGAGTAATTGTTTCTGATTCTTTTGTTTTCTCCACAGGGTGACAAGGAAGCAGAATTAGGACTGCCATTTTCTCCTCTGTGTGATCGGAAAGCAACTATGATTGCCCAGTCTCAGATAGGTACACAAAGACACGAACACAACCTCTGAGAACTGAGAGTTTGTTCAAACAGACAAAAACAAAATTGTTGATTCAAGTCTGGTTAATAGTTTGTTGTCTGAACTGCGAGATTTTAATGATTTTAATAAACTTGATTTCGAAATTAACATTTCTGTTTATTTTTATTTACTGTATTATTTTTGTGTAATGGTTGGATTTCAAGTGGATTTTTGTCTCTAGACAGTTTCAACGGATGCACATGCCTTGCCTGAAGTTAAATTCCAGACGGTGTTTATTTCATATTTAAATTATATTATTATGTTAACAACACAGCAAATGTATAATTTATTAACACTTATTCATTTGGCAGATGCTTTTATCCAAACCGACTTACAAGTTGGAGAGCATATAAATATTTTGTCAACACGCTATAATGACATGTATAATAAAGTCTTGTGGGTCTTGGCATCAGGCTGATGCTCACATCATCGCTATGGCAACCTGCTCACTGTAGATACATGTTAAGCACACTGTCTCAACAAATGGTTCAGAATTCATTACTTGCCAGATGACATTGTGCAAAGTCAGTGATAAAGATGAGAATCGAAAGATAAATCTGATTTTAGGTGCTGGTGTGTGAACAGAGAGAGCGGTCTGTGAACTACCACAGAATACATGTAGTTCTTTACTGCCACCATGAGGCTGTAGAGAGAATAACATGATATTTTGATGGACTTTAAATGAATGAATAGTTTGATTTATTGATGCTAACTTCAAGTGTCCTGATTGGATGACAATCTTTTACTGCTAATGATTTTCTAGCAGGGTTAATAAATGACTGGTTTCCTTTTTTTACTTACTAGGGTTCATCGACTTTATCGTGGAGCCCACCATCTCTGTTCTGGTCGACACCACGGAGAAGATCATTAGTCCTCTCATAGAGGAAGCTATAAAATCTGGGGGTGTCCGTAGATCAAGGTGAGTTGCCCAAATGTCGAGTATGGTCAAGGTGTTCATGGATCATTGATGTGGTTTGTGTGGTGCAGCTCGACGGGTCGGGGCTCGGCCGCAGTGGTGGAGTCGGTACAGAGACACAGCGGTCTGGGTTTAAATGATGAGCAGGGCGGCAGTACGGACTACTCCCTGAGGAGCATCGACAAAAAACGAATCCGACATCTGCTCTCTGAGATCATTCAGAACAACAAGGAGCGCTGGAAGGAGCTGTCAGTTCAAGGTGTGTTTGTGTTTGGATTCATCTACTCATTCTAAAATGGGTAAACTAGAAATGATAAAGAATAAGTTATCAAAACTATTAAATAACACAAATAATGGCCAAGCACAACCAAGCTTATGAAGTGCATCATGGAATGCTTTCCCAAGTATTTGGCACATGTTTTTTTTACATGCTTCAACAACACGTCAACATTTTTTTGTAAATAATAATTTAGAGAGAATTTAGATTTGTCCACAAAGCTTATTTCAAGACTAGACAGTAGCAGTTTGTCTTTAAAAGAAAATTTTCATCCAAAATTATTTGTACATTTGTAAGTCCACAATTAGTCCGTTTCAAAGTTTTTTAATTAATATCTCCATCACTTTGTGGTTTAATAAGTGCCTTAAGCAAAATGTTAGATGTTTATCAGAAAGAGATTCATATTTTAGTTTCATATGAGCGAATTGAAACTAAATTGTCCTTGTGGTAAATACAAATATGCAAAATAATCCTGCGGTAAGAGTTGACTTTGAGCATGCGAAATTCGTTCGAATGGTGATAAGAAAATGAGTTACAAGAGGTCACGGTGTGACGTTTTGATCTTCTATTGGTCTCATGCACTCACGTGACGCTTATTCGCAGGTCAGAGTTCACCAAAGTTGAACTTTGCAATGCAGTGAAATGCGAAATATCGGAGGATGGGCTTACGTTTCCGGTGCGACGCATTTGCATGCGCTTGAATGAAAGTCAATGGAACGAAACGTCAATTTTGTCGGCGGCTTAATTCAAATATTATCGGTTCCTGAAATTTCATGAAAGATACAAGAACATGAAGTTATCATCATGGCGGCTTGGTTGAATTGACAGACTACACCTTACACCAACAATCTTATAAAATAAAGGTTCTTAATAGGTTCTTCACAGCGATGCCATAGAAGAACCATTTAGAACCAATCAGTCAAAGGTCATTTGAAGAACCATCTCTTTCTAACTTTGTTATAATCTGAAGAACCTTTTTTCGCCACAAAGAACCTTTTGTGAAACAGAAGGGTTCTTCGATGCCATGCCTTTTGGTTCCTTTAACATCGAAGCACCTTTTAAGCACCTTTTTTTAAGAGTGAACATGAATTGTTTCAGTCAATAATTCCAACCGGAGTAAACTGTTAAGACTGATGATCTCACTTCCTGTTTTATCCGTAGAGTTGGCCAATAAGGAACACGAGAGGATCTCGGAACAGGAAGAGAAGCCCATGAGGAACGCACAGGTCACGCTGTCCCACAGCAGTCCGGCCAGAGGGAGTCACGATTCTGAGTCGAAGTCCCTGAACGAACTCAACAATACAGATTCGACTCACTCTTCACAAGACTCTTTGGATCTTCAGAGTTCCCATTCCCCTACGGAGGGACAGGGCGAAGGTTCCCCTGAGGATCACAGCTCAGAAACTCTGCCTTGGAACGGTAAAACCGCCTGACGCCACAACGTCAGCGTCAAGCTGAATGTTTATAATGCGGCTCCCGCTGTGTTTTAATTCACAAGGACGATGTACATAACATTGTCCCCATTGTATTGTAATGCTGTCATGATCTTGGACGAATGGAACGTCCACGGTGCAATGCCGTGCATCAGTATGGAGATGGTAATGTGCAGTGTTGTCATGGCGACTAGAGACGGCCCTCTACCAGCCCTTGGGGAGGATTTAGCGAGTCCCAGAATCGCAACGCTACCTATCTGTTTCCCGGGCTTTTTTCCGTTTGATCGGTTAGTGTTATTTTTCTGTAAATTGTTTTTTGTAGACCGTGTCGTTATTTATTAAAGATTACGCAGCTACACTTTGCATCACAATTAGTTTTGTATTATCTCGATACGGTTATGGTTTTTACGACACATTAGGCCAGAGAACTGGCGGAAGATCAGGAATATTTGAATGCGTTTTCTGGCACCTGTGTCTCTGTAGACGTATGAATGTTATTAACTACAGTTTCCAGAACAATCTGTAAAGAGAGGTTTTTATTGTAAGACACGTGTTGTGTGTGCAGCAGTAAAATGTGAGAATATCATGCTACCAGTTGAATAATGAGCCATCAGTCATATTCTCCAAATGAACAGAATGTCCCTTTAAATATATAAAGTATCACTGTATAGCACACGATAGTGTCTTAAATGTTGCATACATCACCGGCCAAAAGTTAAGGGTCACTTACTCTTTTTATTTACTTCTTTTTTCACTTTTCAATAACAATTTAACTTATTAAAAAATCGAGTAACAAATCCGAACGATTAAAAACAATTTACAAGAATTTGTAAAAAATGTCTGCAAAATTATTTTAAACATTTAAGAATAAAAAAATTAAGATCCTTAAATAGAGTGAAATGATCCATTACTTTTTATCTGTAGGGTATATACAGCGGTGGCTATGTTCAGAAGGAAAAACTAGCTTGCTTACTAAATACTCTGCATTTTATTCTGTTTAATATCTACTATTTTTAATAGTAAGTGAACAGGAAGCATTATGCAACAATAACGTTTCAAACAGTAGTAGTCATGACCTCATGCTCTCAACACGTGGGTGCATCATGTTATCACCTTGGAAACCAAAACGGTTCGGACTTTTTAATCCATTGTGTGTAAAAATGTCTTAGCCATCAAGAACAAGATGTTACAGTAGAAATCACAGCGTCCGGTTGATTTGTCTTGCTAAAACTAGAAAGTGAAGTTGAGCGCATTGCATTGTGGGATACAGTGTGCTCTGTTCTGTACTGCACGTTTAACAAATGTAGAATGTTTTCCATTCATACTTTGTGTAGTATACCTAGTAAGAGTGCTTTTTCTGACGGTAGCTCTTTTCACACTGTTCGTTCTCAGAACACCTTCATGAGGTAATATGCTACCACTCTATCATGTTTTATAACATTTATGTGAAATACTGATCGATTTTTGCATTATATATGACATAAACTGCAAAAATAAGCATTATTCTTGTCAATTCTTTCAAGATCTGATAGAAGTTTTGCACACGTACACAATAATAATGACTGAAGGCATTTGGTAGCAGGTAAGTTTATTAAACAGAAAAAACATCACATAAAAATAATAGCCCAAAATCTGTTTTAGAAAATATTTTGCATAAAGAAATGTATGCTTATTCTTAGGACCCACATTATTTTGCATTGACATTTTAAAGAAAATTACACTTAAAATATTTATTGTTACAGTAAACGAATTGATCCTTTTTAAAAAAAAAAAAAACTTAAATTCAGTTAAACAAATATAGCTGTGATATGTAAATAAGTGCAACTGAAATTTCTCACATTGCAGTAAATACATATTTTTAAAAGCATAGCATTAAATGGCAAACATGAAAACAAAGGTATATCGTTTTAAAAAATAAGCATCAATCTTTTGTTAAACTTTTGATTTTGGGGTGAAATATTTAATGCACAGATGAACAACAACAAAAAGTTTTTTTCTGTCTGACCACAATAAATAGTGTGTTTTAAAGAGCTCTAGATCTGACCAAAAATTCACTGGGACCTTGTGAAAACACGGCATCTTGACGGATGATTATAAAAAAAATGGGTGAATGTCACAGAGGATCTAAAGTAACATTTATCATGTGAATATGTAACATGTTTTAACGCTATGTCCACATTTCATAAACTCGTAAAAGACTGTCAGCTGTACAACAGCCATGTGGGACTTCAGAGTCACGTCTGCATCTGAAACACACAGCCATAAGATAACTACAAAAATATTGCTTTTGTGAGAAGTTTTAACAAAGTTTCAAGCTCTTCTCACACGACGGATGTGATTGGCTTCGCAATTCTTTTAAATGAAGTTTATTTTACCAAGTTCAGGAGGAGGATGATCATGTAATCCAACCAATCAGCGCGGCGAGGCCGTTATATTTAAAGCCGTCCCTCGCCTCTGTCTCGTGACAATTTTTGCAGCATCCCTCCTCCATCCCATCGCCTCACTCTCTACTGGCATCTATCCCAGTAAAAGGGTTCGGGCCAAAATTCAGAGCTCTGAGCCCTCCCCTCGGACACCACGCCACATATGCTTTATTTTATCAGACTAAATGTTAATGCGAACTCATTTGTATCATTATTTAGGCACAATAAACTAAGTTCATTGAAAACACTTGAAGATCCAAAACGCGATGAAATACATCAGCAGAATCAGAGTAAATATGAAACAATAATAAAAAGCGGGAACAGAAAGTCTAAGACCACTAGAGAAAACTAATTTTACTACTTAATACAATATAATATGATCAGTGTCACAATTAGAGTGAAAAGTTGAATTGAAAAGTATTGTAGTACTTGTATGTTCCTTTTTTGCTTTAAGCTTTCCTGACAACTTGAGCTGCAGCTGAAAATGTGACTAAGAAACATGGCCAATATCACAAGCTTTATCGGTATCAGAATATCACATTGAAAATTCCTTTAAATGGCATAATCATTAATATTTTTTATTCAGGTTTAAAGGGGAGACATGTTTTTTGTGTGGTCTCACACCTTTGTAGCCCACATCATTTTGGAGTGACATAACTGCATTTACTGTAGAGACATTTCACCTGCAAACAATTCCAACATTCGTGTTACGTAAAAACATCTTACTTCATAAATCGTAACAAGGTGTAACTAAATAGCTTGAACACAATACTATGAATGACGTCACCTCGCTGTGTAATCTATCACCCAGCGTTACTCCCTCAAACTGTCTTTTAGTTCATCACAGGTCTCCTCGTCCTCTTGGAAAGATGAGGAAGAATCTGTCTGGTTTTTCAGCAACTTCACTCCTATAAAAAGTACAGATTTGAGCAAGAGATACATTTCCTACGTAATGAACTACAGCAGCTTTTAGGGATGCGCCGATGTATCGGCCAATATTGGATTAATTAAACATCGGCAATAGTGTGAAAAAGGCAGATACTGATGGTTTATTAGGGCCCTTTGATTTTCGTGAATCGGAAAACACGGATAGAAAGTAGCAAACACGCTTATGAAATTCCAATAGTGATATGAATAGCGCTTATAATTATTCAGGTGCTGTTTAAATACGCAATCTGCGTGTTCAACGTGTGAAAAAGTGGTGTGGTTTTGTCTAACTTACTGTAATGGACTTTTTAGCATCTGGTTGACGGGAACACATAAACTGACTCAGCACTGCTCTAAAAGAGTTTTCCTCAAGGGCATTTTACAGTTTCATTTGAGTGAAGATGCTGTCAACTTTGCGGCAAGCCGTCAAGATTAAAGTCCGTCGTCAAAATAAACATCCAGTTAAACTCATAACAAACCTGCCACTAAAAATGTTCAAAACTAGTAATTAAATGTAAGTAGACTTAAAACAGAAAAATAAAAAAACAAAAGATGTGAGATACTGATTCACATTAATATAGTTGTACACCACAAAATAAAAGAAAATGGAGAATCCAGAAAAATAAAAATGGAAAAAATGGAATTTATTAAAAAAATCTAACGGATTTCATAGGGCCCTGGTTTATTAATGAACTGCATGGAGGCAATGAGTAGGATGTCTGAATATCCTATTTCATTCTCTGAGCAAAATAATTACTGTAAATAGTAACAGCACAGACTTTATTTAAATATATTAAAGAAATGATACATTTTAAGTAAATTTCGATTTAAAGTTCTAATAAAAGAATTATTGGATATCAAAAAATAACCTTTGAAGATTGTAATGTTGTCTTATTGTATTTTTTATCTTAACTTACATTTAAGCACATTTTCGGTTGGGTCTCTTTTAAAATGTTATATTGATCCAATTCATGTTCAGTTAAATAAATTGAATGCAGAAAAACTAGCTAGTAAAATAAAGTTGTTCCAACCCTGTATCAATTCATTTGTTCTGATGAACACAAAGAAGATATTTGGAAGTATGTTAGCAACTGACATTTCTGGGACATCACCGACTACCACACACTCTTGAAATAAAATGCTATAGACAAACTTTTGTTGTCAAAATAATTCCATAAAGAGCCTTTAAAGGAACCTTTTTTTATTTTTTTTAAATGACACAATTTTCATTTTTGGTTTACTTTACCTTTAAAATCAAAAAGGGACAATATCATAGATATGGATAATTTAGATGCAACACTCCAGACAAATCAAGCATCCGTCATTTTGGAACGGTCCACCTTTAGATTCGATTGCTATCGTCCCTCCCAGTAAAAATACGGTTACAGATGCAGAGTCTACTTGGTCTCAAGGACCAGCTTGGACTCATTCAATATGGTGGTACATCAATGCTTAAGAATACGTTTTCACATTTAAAGTTACTTCAACTTCAAAACTGTAGCAACTTCACCTGTTCCTGTGATGGTGATATGTGCTTAAGATTTGGTCCTACCTGGTATGAAGGGCGGCTGGTGCTGGTAGGGTGTATCTTTACGTCGGGGCAACATGTCTCCAGGTTCTTCTGACAGCGTGTCAAGCTGTTTTTGAGAGAGTCTGGGTGGATGGTTGCTCTCTCTCTCCTCTTGCTGGTTATCACTGTGCTCTCTACCTGCAGGATGAGTGAAACATGAATCCCAGCATGCACCAGTCAGTGTCACAGCTGCTAAAGGACCCGATTTACCCTTTTGGGACCATTCGACAAGAGAGTAGCTCAAAGACATTCAAACGTTGATAGAGATCTTATATCTTGAAGGAGAATATATATTATTATAATACACATATTACAAATACATATATTTTCTTGAAAAGTGAAGTGTGAAATTTCCAGTAGTATAAAAATGGATTTACTCAAAAATAAAATGATCGATCAAAACAAACCATTAGCTAAGCTCATATACTTTAAAACCACATTAACATAAACAAACATATTGCAGTGAAATGTAAAATGACACATTTCAATCTTACAAGTGTTATAAAGCAGATAACGTGTCGTGCAGCACATTTATATACTGTAGATTTGTCAGATAAGACAAGTATTGGTAGATAAACAGAACCCACTCAACATTATTTACATCATTCCGTGTTTTTTTATTTCAAGCTCAAAAAATTTTGTAATTGATTTGTTTATTCTGCTCTACATTTACAAACTCAAAACCCACATGGAAATTCATACAACTGATTTGAAAGTGATAAAAATACGCTGTCTGCAATTCTGATGCCACTGATACACATTGGACATTTTTCAAAGGCCATTTAAAAAATTGTTAAACAAACCACTTCAGTACAGAATGGAAAGAGAAGAACAAGCATTACTTTTTACACAAGTAAAGTGAGATAAAAAGAAGCCGTGTCGCTGTGGACGGCAGAAAGAGATGAGAAATATAATGTGTGTATTTGAAGGAAGAGCATCTTCTTATTTAGAGTCCAGAGAATGGAGGGGGCAGTAAATGTGTGAAGGGGGTCTAAGGTGGGCCAGGTACACTGATAACAGCTATCGAGAGATAGACGAAGGGCTGCTCAAGGTTTTCTGCTCGCTTCCTGTGTTGTCTGCTGTTTCTCCTGCATATGAATATATAAAGCAATGGCAATAATAATGTTGAAAATAATTTGGGGGAAAAGGAATGAGAATTCGAAAAGAAAGTGGAGGAGAGACAGAGACAGAAAATTCTTGTCAGTTACATCCAGAGAATCTACCGTCCAAGAAATTAGCTTTCTACATCTCTTAGTTGTGAACCTTTATGCTAGATACTCATGCACATGATATATTGTGAATTGAGAAATTAATTAAAACAATAAATTAACATTAATTGTACTGTTTTATTTGAAAATAAATAAAAAATGACATGCGCTATCTATTGTGTAATAGCTTATGAAAACAATTATTGTTAAAACATTTCATTATAGTCATTTCTCAAAACCATTCCTCATTAAATCAGATTTTTTAACACATAACACATAAATGTTTGTTTAAACGCTGTAACATGTATTTTGGACCAACAGATTTATCCAAAAGGATTTGTTTTAGAAGTAGATACAGTGTCAAGTAATGATTGCGTTTTCTTAAAAAAAGTACAAATTATCGCTTAGAAAGATTAATAAAATAATTATCAAAATCTTAATTTTAATATTTAGACATACTAATATTTAAAACATTCAATATATATTTAATATATACACATATAATATATTTAATATATTAATAACTGTCTATGAAAGAAACTACTGGTATCTGACTCGTTGTGTATTTAATATGATATGTTTATGTAATATATTTAATTACATATAATTGTTTGTACATACATACAATTATTGACTTATTTGTTCTTTAGTACTTCTTTTTGGACTCTCCATAATATTCTGCAGTTTCCTTAATCTGTTTTTTTCCACACACAGTATATAAGGGGTCGTACTCTCCAAGCTGTACTGTTCAAAAGAACTGTGACATCACTCCGCCTCCCAGTATTGTTCTGAACTTACCCCCAGCCCCACTGCTCCCTTGCTGCCCCTCAGAACTGACATTAGACTCATTGCCATTGGGCTCTGAACTGCTTTGATTGGCCCACTGAGCTGCGTTGGCATGCTGTGCTGTGATTGGACTGGGCGTGTCTGGGCTGTCAGAGAGCCCCGCCTCCTGCTGCTCCTGCCTCTGAAAGTGCTGCTCCACCACCAGCTGCAGCTCTGCACTCAACACAGGACACACAGCACAGCGCCACACAGTGGACACATGCTATCAGCACAGGCGAAAGGGCGTGAAGTGTGTAAGGACACCTCAGTGGCCCAGTCCAAATGTATGAAGCTAATGAAAATGAATGATTTATGAGATGCAAGCATTCTGAATGATCGATCAAATAAACCGGGGTTTTATTATAGTTAAAGTGTAGTAATCATGTTTAATGCCATCAAATTTAATTTCAATAAATATCACGGGTAAAATATAGTTATTGCAGTGAGACAATGTAAATGTGTGGTTACAATGCTTTGACTACGGTAAACTATGGTTACTGTAGTAAAAGCGTAGTTCATTTTAATATGGGATATATTCAGCGAAATTCCAGATTATGTACAATTTTGATGAATATTTATTTTACTAATTAATTTCTAAAATACGCGCAATATAGATGTAAGATGTACTTCTATATATTTTTGCTTAAAAAAATGTATATCTATCTATATTTGCAACAGATAAACCCTCTAGTTAGTCTTTCAATGTTTTTTTCATCAACAGCCCAATATTTCTGTGTGATTTATCAGAGTAGAGAGCTCTAATGTGTTGTAAACTGATTTAGGATCTCTCTGCCTCATATAGAGGTCTTGGAGCATCTTGCAGTAAGAGCTTTCTGACTGTCTGATGTGATATAAACCATTTACCATAATCAAAAATGTGAAAGAGACAAAAATGGAGAAAAGAAAAAAAGACAATTTTAATCCAAGTCAAATGAAGATGATCACAAACTCTTAAAAATAAACCATGGTTTTATTACACTGAAAGAAGTAACCATGATTATATTTGGCGTACCGAGTACCTTTGTATTACCACAGTTTTATTAAAAATATAATGGTTAAACTATGGTGACTGTGGTGAGAATAGGGCTGTTAAATGATTAATCGTGATCAATCGCATTCCAAAGTAAAAGATTCTGTTTACATTATATATGTATGTCTACTGTGAATATTCATTTTGTATTATAAAAATATACACATCCATGTATAAAAAATATAGAAATCAAAAAATGTTTATAGATCATTTAAATTATATATGAATATAAATAAATACATGTAAATATTTCCTAAACCTATATATATATATATATATCCTTTGTGTGTGTATATATATATATATAAATGTATGTGTCCGCATACAACATCAATATGCAAGTACACAGACATACTGCATATTATGTAAACACAAACTATTCTTCTGGATGCGGTTAGTAAATTTGTGATTACCGTGGTTTGACTGATGAAAACCCTAAAACATCACCTGTGGTACAGTACATAAACTTTACCATGGTTTATTTTCATAAGGGAAGGCATGCTCATCAAAATTAAATCAGATTCTTCCAGCTACATCAACTACACTACTAACAACACTCTTCAGAAACTATACTCCGCAGTTTTACTCTGGAAAGAGTTCAACACACCAATTAAACTGAGTAGCTATTCACAGCATTCTCCACAAAATGTTCACACTCTTTGGCCACATGACCAAGTCTTCAATCAATTGAACTTGTCTGAAACTATCAAGTCTCGGCCACATCTGGTAGCTTAGCATGCTAAAACTCTTTCTGTGTCATGATGGCCAAAAGGATGCTGAGTGTTTGTTCAAAACGGCAGGCTGTCCATTTGAACTCGTCCTTCTAGAATGATGTATCATCCCTCCTCACTCCACTTCAATCAATAGCTCAGGCTAATGTGAATTTAGCACATATGTGCCAGGAAATGGCCTTGCCTATGAGCCAGAGACGGAGGCTCCACCCCCCTCTCTCTATCTCTCTCTCTCTCTCTCTCTCTCGCTCTCACTCTCTCTATCTCTTTCAATCTCCCACACTCTCTTCTTTCTTTCTTTCTTTCTTCTCTCTCTCTCTCACTGTCTCTATCTCTTTCAATCTCCCACTCTCTCATCTTTCTTTCTTTCTTTTTTTCTTTCTTTTTTTCTTTCTTTCTTTCTTTCCTTCTCTCTCTCTCTCTCTCTCTCTCTCTCACTCCCTCTCTGTCTCCCTCTCTCTCACTCCCTCTCTGTCTCCCTCTCTCTCTCTCTCTCTCTCTCTCTTTCACTCTCTCTCTCTCTCTCACTCCCTCTCTGTCTCTCTCTCTCTCTCTCACTCCCTCTCTGTCTCCCTCTCTCTCTCTCTCTCCTCTCTCTCCTCTTTCACTCTCTCTCTCTTTCTCTCTCTCTTTTCTCTCTCACTCTCTCTCTCCCTCCTCTCTCCTCTCTCTCTCCCTCCCCCCCTCCCTCCCTCTTCCCTCCATCCTCTCTTCTCTCTCTCTCTCTCTCCTCTCCCTCCCTCTCTCTCTCTCTCTCTCTCTCTCTCACTCCTCTCTGTCTCCCTTCTCCCTCTCTCTCTTCTCACACTCTCTCTTCTCTCTCTCTCTCTCTCTCTCTCTCCTCACTCTCTCTCTCTCTCTCTCTCTCTCTCCTTCCCTCTCTCTCTCTCTCTCTCTGACTCTCATCTTTCTCTTTCTCTCTCCTCCCTCTCTCTCTCTCTCTCTTTTTCTCTCTCACTCTCTCTCTCTCTCTCTCTCTCTGTCTCTTTCACTCTTTTTTTTCTTCTCTCTCTCTACCCCATTTCATCTACGCCAAACATTGCATGTGAACTGATGCATAGAGAGAGGATGAAGATTCTCGTGTGGTACTAGCAAGTCTCTTTAAGGAAATTCTCCGCACTCAGTGCATTTGCAACGACACGAGGCAGTTTATTCAAGTCCTGCCTACATCAGTGATTAACAAATTAATAAATGTAAAAATGCTTAATTTCTACATAATGTTTTCACGGTTCCTCACACTACTCTGTAAGGACTGTACCCCCAGAGAATCATCATTCGTTTTTTAAGGCTCTTTTGACTGGAAGGTGAACATTTCTGTTCAATTTAGTTCAGTTACTATTTTAAAGGGATAGTAATCCAGAAATAAAAATGTTTTGTGAACTCCCACTTTAAGTATAGACATGGCATCAATGGACAATAACAGCCTCTTGTTCATTGTCTGTGTTGTTTTGCACCAGCTTGTCTTAAAATAAATGATATACAGTTCAGTATATACAGTGTATGTGCCGAGCTAATGCTCCTCTCCACCAGACTACAGCTAATCTTAAATTTAAAGTTGTTGGCTTACTAAAAACACTCCAAAATCTCCATAAATAATTCATATAATCACTGCAGCTAAAACCAAGGAGGGGAAGACACAAATCCAGCTTACAAAAGTACAAATGATGAAATAAATACAGACAAGATCTGAAATAAAAGTGTTCACTAAACAGCCCTGTATTGATCTAGCATTTGTTTACTGTTCATGTATAGTTTTTTTTTCGAGGATCTATTGACATAAATGCAATATAATATACATAGCTATGTCTTCATAGGTGTATAAAGACCTTACATAATGAAGCATTATGTTTTATTATGTTTGATCTCTGTCTATCTACATACACATCGTACATTGAATTCACATGTTGTTTCTACAGTAGCCCTAAACGGACAAACTGCTCTAGAGAGCGCATTTCGTAAATATGTTATCTCCTTACGCAAATAAGCGAAAGCGTATGTACATCTTAGTTTTGTGTCAGCCACCGTAGTGCTTCGAAAGGGAGGAGTGGAGTGAGCCGTTGGTTGCAATTAGCAATCTTACCACTAGATGCTGCTTAATTTCATATTGCTATTTAATTGATTGTTCACAACAGACAAGTTTTCCAAATGGTTCAGATCAGATAAAAAAACTGTGGATGACAGAACCCGTCAAAGGTTTGTACACACCTACAGTCCTATTCATTATTATCATCATCACTATTTTGGCCATTTTTGAATAAAATTAAAGCTTCAGAAAAAGTGAATTATGTATCTATGCAGCTCTGAACACACTGGCCAACTTCATGATAAAAAAATGGTTCAAAATAGCCATATCAATTACATACAATTATTATAAAATAGACATATCCCTTATTTTATGTCTACAAAACTAGTTTCAAGCATTTAAGCAAAAGATCATTGCTACGGTAAGTGCATACAAACTTTTGACCAGTAGTGTACAATGTACATAGTGTGCATGTATGTGGGAGGAACTGCATTCATTTTAGCCAGGGATCCATAACCAAGAACAGTGTGCGTAGTCTGTTGAGTGGGCTGAACGTGTGGGTCAGTGTCTGAAAAATGTGTATGAATGTTAATGGAGAAGATGGTACTCTAGATGATACACACAAATGGCACAGATGAGTCATCCCTAGTATGCAGTACACTTTCATGCCCCCAGCCTATGTTTCTTAATACGGTATCGCTGTTGAATGGAAACCAATCTCCATATTATGTGAACTTTCAAATATCTTTTCGTACTTTCTCATTTTATCATGTTATGTAAATATGTAGCCAATAAAAAGTATTAAAAGGCTTGCCAGCTTTTACAACACCCTATTATTTAATAAATAGTGTTTCTTTCCTTAAAAGATTGAGGATTCAATGTTTCTGCCCGATAGCATTGATATGTTGGAAAAGCATTAAACCTGCAATCGGTGAAGACTTAAATCATGTAAGATAGAAATGTTCATATTTATGTAATTATTCTATACTTTAAATATATATATATAGCTTTATCTTGTTAAAGTGATAGTTCACCCAAAAATAAAAACAATGTCATCATTTACTCTCCCTGTGATCATTTACAACCTGTTATACTTTCTTCCGAGGAACACAAAAGAAGATATTTTGAAAAAATGGCACCCATTCACTTGCATTGGGTTTGTCTCCGTACAATAGAAGTGTATAGGGTCCAGTGGTGTTCGCTAACCTACTGTCTTCAAAATATCTTCTTTTGTGTTCTGCGGAAGGATGGAAATCTTACAGGTTCGAAATGGCAAGAGGAAAGAGGAAATGATGACAGAATGATGTCACTTTAAGCTTTTGTCATATTCCTTCAACAAAAAGCAATTCATTAATGAAACAGGGTAATTTTGGAGGGAAAACAACAGCAAAAACATAAAACAGTATGTATTAAAAAAATTTGTTATGAATTTCATCAGTTCTTTAGTTGTGGGAGATTCTTTGTTTTTTTCAACTCTAAGCTTGATGTTCAATACAATTACAAAAAATCTATATAATATTTGTATTATTTAAAAAATATTTTTCAATGAGATCAAAATTACCTTTCAGGTTTTTAAGACTGGTCCGTTTTCTAGGCATTGTGTCAATCATGTAGCAATTAATACAATAAAAAAAAGAATAAAAAAATATCTGAGAAGATCACATCCCTAAAAGTATTTTGCGGAAATACAACATCCTCAAATTAAAACACAAGCCTATACATTTTCTAACCTGACAGACTTTCAACGGTACTACTTAACAGGAATGACCCATGTGGTAGCATATGGTTACATAAGTGCCTGTAGCGTCACATAATTGAATATGCAGATGGTATAGTTGAGTGGCTAAGAGCTCGTACCTCTCATGGTAGGTGGTGTGTAAACGCTCTGTTTTCTCTGGGCGGGAGACAGCTGGGCGTTCGGGGTCTGGCGTGGACAATGGAAAAGCACAGCGTGAGAGAGGTGGGTATCTGATTTCACGCAGACTCTATTTCAGGAGCTTTGCTCCAGCAGGTAATCAATGAGAACTACATCACAGCTCCATCCATCTCGTACCAAAGCCCTCTGCTGCGCGTCTTAACACAGAGAGCTCTGGACGGAAGAAGCCAGAGGCTTAACTTACAGGTCTTCATGTCCACTAAGACAGCTAAAAAGAAATATCTTGTGATGTCTGATGTGAATGATCAAATCTAACGCTTGTTTAAGTGGCGGGGTTTATCTTGTCTGTGTTATTGTAGACAGATGGAATGATTTAGACTACTCACCTCAATCTGACTGCCTGAAGTCTGCCTGTCGTCTCCTAAATAAGAAAAAAAACAGAGGGACTTATTGATGCTACAAAGGGACGTGTGTCATTGATGTGCCACTGATGTGAATTGCAAAAAATGATGAATTTGGAGCTACATCTTTTCAGGGCTTCAGGACCAGTTTGTTCATTCGGATTCTATAAACAGTTTTCTTTTATTCAGTATGTGTATAGGATAGGCAGACTAGCTCACCACCCACTTCATCTCCATCTTTAGCTGAAGGGTCTGTGATCTCTGACTTATTTGACAAAATGCTGGAAAGTTCCTACAAAACTTTCTCAAGTGGCAATTTGCGGAGTAAAGACTTTCACGATCTGATACTATTTTGAAGGATTCATATAAAAACCCAAATTATCAGATTAATCCAAATTGTCCTTGACAGATCGTCTTCCCAAAACTTTTTTTTGACAAAAAGATCTACCACTGCCAGTTTTCTTCTCTGCGAGTGCTCGGTACATTTGTGCATATGGTGTGGATCTGCCCTTCTGGGAAGCATCTCAAAAGCTCGGTCTAATACATCATCTGGAATCATTCCCTGTAAACCTAATATTTTGTTATTGAATGTTTAACGAAAAATGAATTTGCAGCGCCAAAAATAATCCTGCAGTGACGTAAGAGCTCGATATGATTTATTAAAACAATAGTAGGTTTTGAAACAAGATTATAGGAAAAAAATCTATCCATCTGTCTATCTATCTGTCTGTCCGTCCGTCCATCCATCCATCCATCCATTCAACCATCCAACCATCCAACCATCCATCCAACCATCCATCCATCCATCCATCCATCCATTCAACCATCCAACCATCCAACCATCCAACCATCCATCCAACCATCCATCCATCCTTCCATCCATCCATCCATCCATCCATCCATCCATCCATCCATCCATCCATCCATCCATCCATCCATCCATCCATCCATCTATCTATCTATCTATCTATCTATCTATCTATCTATCTATCTATCGTATTGCTTAAAAGTGAATATGAACTTGTTTCTCTGCAATATTTAGGTTCTGAAAAATACAGAGCATCTCTTCTGTAATTATTTCAAAGAATATTTTTACTTGAAATTTGTAATAAATATTGTTAGTAATTCACGGAATTAAACAAAAATGATAAATTTACCTTAACACAAAAAACATTTTTCAAATTTTGTCTGCAGCTGTATATTGTCCAATATTATATATATAAGTATTGTTTTCAACAATTATTTTAAAATATATACAATAGGTAACATTATGAACTACACCTGCTTTTAAACAAAGTATTTCTTAAAATTGCTGGCATTATTGGTTTGATGTTTTTTGCTTCCACATAACGCAATAACACATAGTATTAACTGTGGCATAAATTCCAAAAGATCTGAGGCCCATGCAGTATACTGAACTAGTTCTGAATTGTTTGTTAATGATTTTTTAAATATGAATAAATAAACAAAAACACTGCAGTCTGTGTTTTGTACTCATTCAATAAAAAGTATTATACATCATGAGGAGCATATGTACCAACACTGATGTGGACTGACGTTACACTTGTTTAAGGTACAAAAAAGACTTTAAAAGCCCCTGATTTCTCTTAAATCCACTGAGCATATCTATTCCCTCACCTAACAGCCACTTAAGTCTCTAAATGGAGTCTGAGAAACGCTGGATGATGACCTCAGATCAGATATTAAGTAGAACCACAAGTACACAGTGAACTACAGTAGCCAAAAGAGTTGTGCTTTTATAAGTCCACCGGCTCCACACTTGAGGAGCTTAATACAAAGATGTATAGCACAAAACGTCCTGCCAAAGCCACAGGTTTGGACCGCAAACACTGCAGCAAATTACAACTTTAACCACAATAACAACTTCTGCCAAGTTTTCTGACAGCGAGCGTTCGTGTGACGTCAGTTCACGAAGCTTCAAAAACGTCCTTCATAAGGGACCAATTTCAAATGTTTTGGATCAGAGAAGAAATGCCAAGCAAACAAAGAGCTGCTTGTTTTGTGAATGCGGCTCTATGTGTTTCCACCTCTTCAAAACGCCCTTGCCATCTACATTCAAAACCAGCAGGAAAAAATAAGCGTTCTAAGCGCAAACCGCAATACTACAGACACAAGCAAACGTTTAGCCTGAACTGTAAAGAATGATGTCAGTGATGCTGCAGTACAGTAATGCCGGTTAATTGGTTTTGCTTAATGGTTATTGGATTTCTTCAGTGTGGGCAACACCGACCATCTTTATGTATTTATTAGGTACTGTTCGTGGAAAGCTTTAATTCCTATACCTGTTAAATTTAAGTATTTTATTTACATTAGAAAGATTTTTGTAAATTTTAGTTGGTTGACGTTACCATTGTATTGCAACTGAATATTCTCGTAGCTCAAATAGTAGAGAATTGTGTTAGTAGTGCAAAGGTCATTGATTTGCACACATTGAAAAAAGAGCCCATTTCAAAATTATTTTCTAAATGTACAATTTATAGGTGAAATTATCATTTTTGTTTCATTCTTAGAAGTACTAACAATGTTTACCCCAAATTTCAAGTAAAAATATTATTTTTTATAATTGCATTTATTTGAAGGAAACAAAACCGGTAAAAATCACAGAAACAATGCTCTGTATGTTTTCAGACCTCGAATACTGCAAAGAAAACAAGTGTGTATTTATTTTTAAGCAATACAACCGTGACATTTGTACATGTATTTAGAAATCGTAACAAAAATATTTTTCTTGTGTTAACCTAATTTTTATCACACTTTTCATGTGTCTTGTCATGCCGTCAGTTTTCACATTGCTGTTGGATGACTTAGTGTCACTCGTGAGGTTTGATTTTGTTGAAATTCAACAGACACTGGACTGAAATGGCCAAAAATCATCTTGAAATGCTGATTAAATGAAAATTTGTAGATTTCAACTTTTGAAGTCAGTTTGGATGAAAGTGTGATGCCGATCCAGATAACATTACCACCTCATTTCATTTACTGTATGGCCGACTCCTAAAAAGTACCATTCATACTTATTTTTTTAGTATGCATTAAGTTTTAACCACCTATTGGTTAGAACAAACAGTTCTGATATAATGCTTTCCAGTTTGATTTTAAGAGCTTTGCTAAGAAAGACAGGTCGAAAGAAAGGATAATTTTAGTCAGAGGAAGTTAGATCTTATTCATAAGCTCATAACAAGGCTGTTTCCTAAAGCAGAACTGGCAGATGGTGGTGCTGGCTTCAGCAAGATGGTTTGCTTAAGCTGTATCATGAAGACCAGCCATAACTGCCAAGTCATAGTCAATGTGGGCATGTACAATGTTCCAGCCAGGATCACTCCAGAATGCACAGGCAGAATCACCAGCCGGACATGTAAGACTCAAGCTCTGCAGTCCCAAACAGTCAGATGGAAAGATGATCCTATCTTAGAGTATCAGTCACCTTTCTGGTGCCACACATGGAGCGTTATTTGTTTCACTGATTTACATTTACATTTACTCATTTAGCAGACGCTTTTATCCAAAGCGACTTACAGATGGGGTATACAATGGAAGCAATTGGGACAGCATAAGGACAACAAAAAGCATAAGTGCAATCAAAAAAGACTTGTGTAGCCTACCACATACAGAGCTAAGTAAGAGTAGAAAAGAAAAGTACTAATGTACTTCAAAATCACACAAAATCTTCAGAGGTGTATAAAGACCTAACATAATGAAGTGTTATGTTTTTATGACCTCAGAATGAGCTATTTCTATTTACATACACCGTGGGTCCCCTTGCACAGAATTGGCCATGTTGTTTCTACCCTACAGGGCATGTTTCGTAAATACGTTATCTCCTTTGGCAAAGAAGCAAAAACATGACAACATCTTAGTCCAATGTCAGGCACCGTAGTGCTTCGAAAGGAAGGGGAGTGAGCCGTTAGTTTCAATTCGCAACCTCACCACTAGATGCCGCTAACACTGGATCTTTAAAAAGACAAAAATCTTAAACTTCAGTTGCATGATGATGTGAACCAAAGCATTGCACAAAACTTAAAACTGCCGACACTGTAAATGATTGCAAACATTTGGTGCCATGTTGCATCATATGATTTGTTTTAACCAAACCTCACTCTTCATCAATAGCACAAGATTGCAAAACAATGACCAACATAAATGGTAATGTCAACGTCCTCAATGAAATCTTGATTATGAACACTTCTTTGCTCGTGGCATAATTCTTGATGATAACTGGCAGCTACTAGATTACAGAGGCTTGATGCGCACTCTTCAATTGTTTTTTACATAACTTGAAGAGCTCATTTGTTTTTACTCCGAACTACAAATATTTACAGCTCTTATGTGCATGGGCAGCTGAATTGTATAAGGATTGAGACGATCATGACAGCTGATGTAAACGGCGTCACATTGTCTAACCTGGAAAACTCATTTTTTATGCTTCCTCAAGATAATGTAGATTTAACGGCAAAAATCATCTGATAAAAACTACAGTTGAATACGTTGCATTCTAAAGGGCTTCTGACGGTGAATGTGCGTCATTCAGAATGATATTTACAATGCAAATTTAAGTCCTGAATTTGAATTGATGTAACAATGTGCATACGCAAAGTGCATACTTTTTGATCGTGTCGATATTCATATAAGGTTCTGAAAACAATGTGGTTCTGCTGCACCAGTTTGTTTTGATGGCTAGATGGCTTTATTGTTTTAACAGTGTTTATCTTCAGAATATGTCTAATTGGTTGAGTAAAAAACGAGTGCACGCATCAGGCAATAAAAGTGATTTTTTTGTTCAAATTTCTATATTTGTCCCTCTCAATCTACTTCAACATCATGTTGGGTTTGGCTGAGATTTAATTCATTAATTCCAATTCAAGAATTTAGATTTTCCACCCCGACAGGTTTACACTATAGTCCTGTTATAGAGTACATAAACATGATAACAGTGACTCTGTATCAGTTTCCAACATAACCCCGAATTCCACTAACAGATAAATCATATCTGTAGATATTAAAGTCCAGCCTAACACAATAAGAGACCAAGTTTCAACAGTCTGGCCGTCACATACGCTGACGCCATAGGTGGGTTGTTTATGCTGATAGCAGCTTGTTGACCAATGCCACATTCACAGTGTGTGGTGTTGTGCGGTTCCAACCCAAGGCTAGATTACAGGCATTCGAAAATGACCTCGCCAAACCTCTCATGTTGTCCTTTACACCAGAAGAGAGCACATCTCCTCCCGCACTATCATATAATGATTATACATGAAAATTGGAGAGGGTTTATTTTCATAACAATGAATCTGTAAGCCCGTGGCTTTACATAAAAAACATTTCTGTTCAAAACGAAACCTTGAACAGCACGACCAAATCATGCTCCATCTTTTTTTCTGTGAAAGAGAAACAGTAGTAGTTGTAATGCATTATTGTTTGCCAAGGTCCAGTGTAGGAAATTTAGAGGTGAGGACGTGAACTGCAACCAACGGCGCACGGGACTAAGATATTGTCACATTTTTGCATCTTTGTCGAAGGAAATAACATATATACAGTATGAAATGCACATTATTTAAGTTATTTATACACCTCTCAAGACATAGTTATGTATATTATATTTTATTTCTGTCAATATGTCCTTCAAAAAATTACACATTGGTCCTTTAACATGTCCTAGAGTTAGAAGTCTGTGAAATATACATTGAAAGGTCTGTCTCTCTTTATGCAACACGTTTAGTTTTCAAAGAAGATTCTAACCTTTTTTTATACACAGAGACGGAGACTCAGAGACTCGCTTACTTCGACTCAACAGACCGTGGCTTCTCTAAAAGAAGCAAGCTAGTTTGCAATACTCCATAGAGACTCCTAAGTAGGGATTAGGTGTGGTTTTACCTGAAACACTGGGCTCGTTGTAGATCACCAGTGTGGCTGGAGTTGGTCTGCGCTTTCGAATCTGTGGTCAGGAAGAGACAAGAAGAAGGAAAATGGCATTCGTGATATATTCCCTCATTTACATGTATAATGGTACCACCATGGTATGATGCATTGACTAGAAAGCTGTCATCTACATGTCATCCGAAACCTGTGTGACTTTTTCTTCTGTGGAATACAAAATAAATCATTTTGAGAAATGTCTCGGTTGTTTTTTTGCCCGTACAATTGAAGTCAACGGGGGTTGTTCGGCTACCAACGTTCTTCAAAATACAGTATCTTCTTATCTATTGTGTACAAGAAAGTCGTACAGGTTTGAAATGACACTTGAGTAAATGATGAAAGGTTTTTCTTTTTTGTGTTAACTACGTTAAGTACCTAAATAAATACTGTATATAATATATAATATAATATATTAGCATGAATTAAAATGTGAATCTGAACGATGAATTCAAGTCAAGTTACCCATAGACTGTTTAAAGATGCTAAGCAACATAGCAACTTAAAGTGCAGTTACACACACAGCTCATCATCACGAGTTAAAACATTCCTTTAAACTCAGTTTTCTTTAACTTTAACTGATCATGGATCAACCATGGTACACGTGGTAGTCTTACCAGTGTACTTTCTAGTGCCAGACGACAATAACAGATGGTGCATGCGTGTAAAATGTCCATCCCGAACGTTTTACCCGACATAACTCTTTGTGTCTCGACATCAATACGATCAATTCCCGGCAGAAGGCTGGCGGGTTTACATCACTTTTACACCTCACAGCATGCTGTCTCAGCACATGTGGAACAACATGAAACTGCACACCCAACAATGATGATGTGTCGCATGCCTGAACCGACATCAGGGTCACATTCAGTGTTTCAGGTTCATTATAAAATAGTCACTGAGAAAATAAAGAGCAGCCACTGACGGAATACTTACTCAGCACAAGAGAGACCGCCGCTGATTGGACAATCCGACAACATCATAAAACCGGTCCTGCACTTAACTGTTATGATATTTTCAGCAACTGATCCAACATCAAACACTTTTACAGCCTGGCATTCAGCCTCGCTGCCGGGGCCATCAATGAGGAGCTTTTACTAGAGCCGGCACACAATAGGAACCCGTTTTTTGGGATCCATATCTTTAACCATCTATATTGATGTTTACATTTAGGCATTTAAAAAGTGCTTTAATCCAAAGCGACTTACAAAAGTGATATGTGATGAAGGATAACATTGTGAATGTGCCACTTTCTAATGCCAATAATAGTTGTCGTAAATACTTTTGGAGAGCTCACGTGCCCTGCGGTGTGGCAATAGACTCTTCATTTTAAGCGTTGTTTACCAAACGATTTATCATTAGTGCTTTTACAGAATTGTTGAACTAATACAGAATACAGTATTTGTGTACAGCATCTTTTTAAATATGAAGTAGCGAGTTCAAAAATAGATTTTCATGAATAAATCATAAATATGACCCGCCATAAGATCAAGGTAAAGATATTCTTCTTCACATTACACATTCATATCAATTTGAAGCTAAACTCTAAAGTCAGTAGATACAATATGCGCCAGCAATGACCTACATAAAGAGACAATTATATATTTACACAGCACAAGCACTGCAGAGCCCATCATCTATGACATCATATCATTAAACTGATTTTGGCATCAATCTGAACACATCTGATGCTTTAAAGAACTCCCGTGGGACCCAAAGACCTCCACAGGCCGGTCTCCATTAGGCACAATGTAATAAAAGACCTCTACTTACATGCTCAGCTGCTTGGGGATCCAGCTGGCTCTGAAAGAGTGGAACGGAAAACTGAATCTTCTTAGGACTGTTCGGCTCCATGTCGAGAGCGAGCTGATGGAGAGAGATGGAGAAAGACAAACTGGACCCTACTTATCCGACCCTGCAATTTCCTCTCGCTCTTGGACGGCCCGCCTTCCCCTACTCTACAGAGCGAGCGAGGGAGAGAGAGAGAGAGAGAGAGAGAGAGTCACAGATACGCAGACAACACAACAGACACTTCTATGCGCATCTGTGTTGTCCCACTCACTTCTCTGCGGTCCGGTGTCCCATAAAAACACGCCGAAGCGGAAATGTCCTTCCGTTCGCGCTCGTGCGCCTCCGACTGCGGGTGCGGGTTGTCTGTGTGATCCTGGGCGCGTTCGGATGGGCACTGGTGCTTTCTGCCTGATGTCTCACTATCATTAGCAACACTGAGAGCAATGCAATATAAGCCTCCGTCGGGACCTGCTGATGCTCTCTACATTATTTATGAAACTGATTCAGGACGCCGTCGGCAGTTTTCGCATCACATGGCCGGATTGCGTTCAGTGCGCGGCGAGAGGATGTTCTTTATAATGTATAACATGCTCCATCACAGCGGCACTTCATTTATGCATTTTTAATTATTCAGACGGGAATTAATCATTGTCCTGGTAAAGCAGGCGTTTATTTTTAGGCAGGGTAAGGGGGTGTTTTATGAACTGAAGGATTTAATATTGGAAGCGTGGGGTGCTTGGGAAACAAACGTTTACTCAATAGTGTGCAAAGAATATGAAATAGGAAATAATGTATTTACATAATAAACTCTTAGTAAAGAAGATTTGTTTATAGTACTCGGGTTAACAATGAAGAACTTTTACATCCACAGATCCTTAGCCTACTGTTACAATAAAGCTTCTTTATGATCTGCAGACTACACAAATGTAAGACAATAATGGCTTGACTGAAAGGTTCTTTTGGGAACTAAAATTGGTTCGTTGCCTTCATTGCATCAGGCAAATGACATTTCCTATGCCCCGCCATGCTACCCCTCACACAAAGTTGACCTGTCGACATTAAATTTAAATTAAAACATGATTTGATTCATTTATTTCTGCGTTTTCTTTTAGATAGATTCTGTAGGCCAACTGAATGCACTTTTTCAATTTTTGACATGTTTTACCATAATTGTGGGGACGTTTTTAAATATAACATCTACATGTAATATCTTAAAGGGAAAATTCACCTAAAACGGACAACTGTCACCTTTAAAAAATCTGGTGGACACAAAGAAGGAGATTTGGAAGAATATTTGTAACCAAACAGGTCTTTGGCACTATTGACTTCTATAGAGGAAAAACTCCTGGTGGTCAATGGTGCCCCAGAACTAGAGTATGTGGTTTTCCAATTCTTCAAAACATCATCACTGTGATCATCAGAACACAGAAATGAATACAATTTGAGGGCAAAATAATTAAATTATTTCCTCACCTTATAGGGAACACAATGTAATGCCATCGTTTTGCATGATAAAGAAGGATGAAACTTGTGTAAATTTAGATCAAATGGTTGAAAGCGTGACCCTGTATTGATCCGCACCCTTATCCAGGACAGACACCACCTATACTCTTTGCTCAGGCCACTGGATATCTGCCAATGAGATAACTGCTATTGATCCACCTGCCTGCTTTGAAATAGGTCATTAGTCTGTGGCCTGTCTGAAACACAGCCTGAAGAGGACATTTTAAGCTGTTTATGGAAAAATAATAGTGAAAGTACAAATAATTTGATTACTTAGACTGCAATTATGTCATTTTGAAGATTCAGCAATAGAGGTGAACTGCAACTGAATGCTCAATTTGGTTCAGTATACAGTTATTTGTATAAATATTTTACAACTTTAGCCTTTATTCTTTCTGAATTAATAAATTGATTACTTTTCGCTTGGGGCAACACACAATCTAAACAACTTATGTTCTAATAATTCTTTGGTCATACTAGATTAAACTAAAAGCATCAGTAAGCACCAGAGAAAGTGTAAACTGGTATTATTCAACTAGAAAACAGCAGAACACAATGACACCGGGGAGTTGAACTCCTTCCAGTTCACCCTGTCGACCTCTGGAACAAACTGAACCGCAACACCTAACCCGACTCATGTTTGTGTCCTGGTTGTGTACAGGTTGTGGCATCACCTCATGATTCTTATCATGGCTGACGGGAAGTTAATATCAGTAAGGAAACGATCGGGTTTAATGGACATCTCTTGGGAATCCCAGGTACAAAACAGCCACTGTTCAGCCGAGCGAGTCTGACGGTACAGTTGCGCAAGTTTTAACAGAAATGTTTTTATTTCTGAACAGCAGAGGTTTGTGTCGTGCAAGTTGCCAAAAGTATTGCGAAACAAGCTTTGATGAAAAAGCTACGTGTGGATGCCAGGTGATGTCATTGAACTTACCAAGTTGTCCTGTCCAAGAGGCCGTTTGTGTGTCCTGGAACACACACAGACACGGGCTTGTGTTCATAGGCAGGGAGAGGTCGAAAACTGGGATAAAGAAAGATTATCTGGTTCTTGACAGTATTCAGTAGTGAGAAAAACCTTATCCTTGCTGTAATAAAGTTAATTTCAATTAATTTCAATAAATGTCTCCACTGAAGATAAGCACCGATGTGTCTGTAAGGCACGATGTAAACCACACACTTGTCAAGTTATTCAGCGAGATGTAACCTGTGAGGGTATGTTTAATATCAACACTATCTCAGCTCTAATGTTATCTTTATGTTAATGGCCACCCTCTGCATTTATTTAAGCTTGCCCACAATGTGAACCTCTCCTACAAACTGCTGCTACCTCAGAGCCATGTTGCCATGGTAACAGCGGGCTCGATTGAGTTACGTATCAAAATAATTGTTATGACCCACAGGTATTTTCATGACTAAACTCAGCAGGAGGGAGGGAAAACGCCATTAATATTGTTGGCTGCATTAAAAATGATAACCGTGAAGGACAAATGCGCTTTTAACCTCGAGAGGGGCATCCGATCAAACCAGACGAGTTTCAAATGCATCTTCTATAATGTCATGTCCCAGATGTCATCAGATCTTAAAGGGACAGTTCACTGAAAAATATTTTTTTATATCATTTACTCACCCTATTCAAGATATTTTTCCATGCAGTTGAAGTCAGTGGCTCTCTGTTACAAACATTCTTCAAAATATCTTCTGTTGTGTTCGGAAGAAGAATGAAAGTCATTCAGGTTTGGACTGACATGAGGATGAATTAATGATGAAACATTTTTTCTTTCTGGGTTAAGTAATTCTAGACTAAATCTAACTTAAAGGGCTAGTTCTCTCAAAAATGAAAATGCTGTCATCATTTACTCACCCTCAGGTTGTTTCAAAACTCTTTAAATGTCTTTGTTCTGTTAAAAACAAAGAAACATGTTTGTAAGAATGTTAGCCATGTTCAGTTCTGTGACATCATCCACTACCATAGTAGCAAAAAAATATTGTATCTTTTTTTGTTCTGTTCGACACAAAGTGAGATATTTTGAAGAATTTAGGAAGACAAACCGTTCTTGGGCACCTTTGACTACCCTTACATTTTTCCTACTATGGCAGTCAATTATGTCACAGAATTGAAAATGGCTAACATTCTTCCAAATATCTTTCTCTCTGCTCATCATAACAAAGTAATGTATACAGGTATAAAAATGACACGAGGCATAGTGAATTATGAACTATCACTTTAACCCAATGGATCCATCATCTCCAACAATCCAAATTAAATGAGCTGGCAAGTGTTCGTACAAAATAAATAAATCTTTATTAATGATTTGTTTTAAAGATTATCCCTCATGCATCCCAGGTGAACAGGGAACACGTTCCCTCGGTCCCAAATCATTTAGTATTACAATTCATTACAGCTTAGACAAAAATTATCATGAACATCATTAAAATAATCCCTCTGTTCTCTCTTATTCACAAAATGAAAGCAAAACAAACACTTCATTCGTTGCTTTTCAGATCAAGACAGCAGATTTCTCAGACTGTCTTTAAGAATAAAAAAGATAATTTCTAACACAAAGAGAATTTAGTGCTTTTTGTCTCACAGGAAAATGTTTAGGAACGTGCTTAAGTGTCTCATTATACATACAGTGTGTGATAGACATAAACAGACAATGAAGACAGCCGTGTGCATTAAAGAACAGTAGTTGTGATTGGTCAGTTCAAGTTTGGGTGAAAAAATGAAATGTATTGCACAGTTAGTTCCTCACAGAGGCTGCATTAGAAAACAAGACCGATTACATTAAACATTTCTGTCAAAGACAGATAATAACAGAAACACGCACAACTTTACCCCCTTGTTTTACACCCAATGCAAACATTCAACAATACCAGCATCACATACTTAAATACATCCCAAAGATATTCATTACATTTCTGTAATATGTACCAGACCACAATAAGCCATGTGCCCTTCGCAGGTTCAGACATTGAAGGACTTTAATGGAAACCGGACCCTGATACAGCAGGATGGAGAGGTGGGGTCTGAACGGGCTTCACGGACAGAACCAGTGAAAGGAGCTGGGCCCTTCTCAGTGCAAGGCTTAAACCAGTGTTCAACGTGACAATTTCACAGGATTCACTTCTTCACACCTGCGGAACGTAATAAAATAGAGACACTGATTGAGAAAATCATGTGAAGTGCTTTGTCTGCTACAGTCTCTAAAATGAAATGAAATGATTTGCAACGCTCTACATGGAAACTGTGAATTAAACGATTTCACTAAAGTTTGACACTGTTAATACTATATTGCAAAACTAATATTTCATAACTTGTGGCAATGTATTGTGGGCTTGTCCTCCATGCCAGGATACATGTAGTTTTGCCAAAAGAAGATGTTTTTTTAAATATCCTTCGTCCCCAGAACTGGTACGTTAGGATGGTGCCATTGTACCCGGAATTGATTTTGGAGCAGAGCCGTAATGTTTTTGTAAGAATTGTAAGAATTACAATAGATAGATTAGGTATATTTTTACATACAAAATATTTATACATTACTATAAATGTTATGTTATTTTATTTATGTTATATTATTAATATTAAAATTTGTATTATTTTAATTTGATTCAATTTAGATCACATTATTTATTTAATATAACTATTTCTTTAAGGTTTTTAATAATTTTTAAAGAAAATATTTGTAAAAATCTTTTTCATCCAAAATCTTAAAAATACCTTTACTTCAATAATAAATAGTAAAAAGTATTATATCATTTTTTCATCCAAAATCTTTAAAATACCCTTACTTAGCTAATACATAGTAAAGAAGATGATATGTTTAAAAAAAAGTATATTAAGCCATTCATCCATGAATTAGTGACAACCTTTGACAGGAGTTTTCTGTTTTTTGTTGGTTTTCATTGCGCTCTTCGGGACAGTAAAACAAGATTTTTTTAAACAAATTTCGAAAGAAACTTAAAATAGATTCAATTTTGTAAGAAGAGATACAGTAATTTTCAACTAAAGTGATCTCTATATGTGAATGGGATATTAAAATGTTATTATAGAATAAAAACTCTTTATTCTAGACTGTTTAAGAAGTATAGCGTATGACACTACAGGATATTTATACATCTTATAAATAGTTTTTTTATTATAAAAGCACTTGCACATCTGTGTTCAGTAGAAAGCAGTCAATAAAAACAAACCTGAAGCCTCTTTCTTACACCGGGGGTTTCCTGGGAGGGAGAGGAGATCTCTGAGGTGACACAGCAGCCAAAAGCTCATTCACAATCTCCTGTCGGATTTCATAAGCGATGCTCTCTTTAATCTGCGGGAGAACACATAATACAACTCTTTAATTATTTCTTTTCTGAAGCATGACAAAGTTATTTTCTCATACTACAGTGTTTTGGGTCTTGAATATAACAATAATGACAGAGAAACAGAGGTTGAATATCAACAAGTTCTTCATATATGAAAAGCTGAAGAACTGGCTGTACTGTGAAGTGTCAAACACAAAGTGACAGGGTGAAGAGGAACATCAAGTCTTGCCAGGCGGTTACATCATTCCAACGGCAATAACAAAAAGCCAATCCCAAGTTTGCTGGCGGATCATGGACAGACTTGTAAATCAGTTTAATCTGAAGCGTCAAGTTTTATAAGTAAACCTGTCAATCCTCAAAACCATTAAGGGTATACAATACTCAACTGTGGCGTGAGTTTCCCACTTTTAAATGAAACAGAGAAGGAAAACACTGGTTGTTATTGTGTCTTCAATTGCATATTTTTAAGCATTTGCAGATGTATAAAATATTTTAAAATATTTCTTTCTCAATTCTGAAAGTAAACAATGCCCGGAGTTGAATTGCAGCTCTTCTCATATTGAGGATTGTCCACTTTGTTGTTTTTCTAATATTATATAAATCACTTTGGATAAAAGCGCCTGTTAAATGTAAATGCAACTTGCAAGTGTCTGATCTTCCCTCACCTCCTGGATGAGATGCTTCAGGTCACCATGGCCTCTACTTCTACTCCTCCAATCTGTGGGACTGCAGTCGTCCGTCACTCTGCTTCTGTCGTCATCATCATCATCATCTCTATTGAACTCCACAGAAGTAGGTGAGATGCTTTGCTCCGTTTCCTCCGGAGATACGGGCCGAGGAACCTCCGCTCCCGGCCGTGGAGGAACAGAAGGCGTGAGGCTGAGGGTGGCCCGGTAAACTCCACCTTGCTTTGGGGAAGGAGAGCAATCCTCGAGCGTTCGGCTGAATCTCCCGGGGCTGGACGCCCTCGATGAACGTCCAGAAATGGTAGAGGCAGCCTCATATCCCAACTCAGACTGAAGGTACAACTGCTCTCTTAAGAGGTCATTCACCTGTACACAAAAGTGTATATAAGAAAAGCAGATGATATTTTAATTAGGTAGTTTTTAATGTAAGAGAAGATGTGGATGATACTCACAGGCTCCATAGCTTGCAGCGCTGATGAATTCGACAGACTGTCAAAGCTGTGACCACTCTGCATGCCCTGTGGGAGCAGATTTGATAATAACATCAGCACATTTACATAGCTGGAGTCTGCATGTGTGACACCTACTTAAGATCTGGGATTCAAAATGTAAAAAAGTTTAAGGTTTATGAAACATGCAAAAAAAAAGACATGTTTGTGACTTAAGCTCTTGTAAATTTTCAAATCATCAGAAGTCCATGCCAGCTCAAGTGAATGCTGTCATTAAAGCATGACATATCAAAAATATAAAAAATGATACTGATGATATTTCATAACGGATACAATCTATATTAAATAAATCTAAATACCAAATGTAGGTATTTTCACTTTTCTAACCCACTATATACGTGTCAGTTCCAAGTTTCCACATTTCAGTCCTCTCTTCCAATTCTTAGATCTAAGAATAACATGAGAACAGAATGTTTTATTTATAAATGAGCTGCTGGCAGAAATAAAGGCTCTATCCCAAAACCTAATAAACTGCCTTTAAGCAACATTTTATGGTCACATATCACGTGTGTCCCTACAGAATGAGCAATACCATAATGCAATGTGAGAAGCTTGACTTAAAAGGCATACTTTATATGGCAGATGAAGTGAGAGGTGTGCAGATTATAAAAATAATTCACTCAATACTGGAAAATAGCGATATAAATATGAAGAGGTCTTTTCCAAAACGCATTAAGTGCCAAATAAAAAAGTTTGAAAAAGAGTTTGTCATGCCATTTTGCTGTGTACTAAACCTATTCACTGCTCCATCAATGTTTCATGCCAAATCGCTCTATTTTATAGTTTAAAATGTACTGCAAGATGGAGTTTCTTTCAAATACGCTTTAAGTCTCGACACAGGTGTGCCTCAGGGCTCAGTCCGTTGCTATTCTCTGTATACATGACATCCCTTGGCTCTGTCATTAGGAAACATGGCTTTTCCTATCACTGCTATGCGGATGATACACAACTCTACCTGTCTTTTCGCCCTGACGATCCGACTGTCTCAGCACGCATCTCAGCTTGCCTAGCCGACATCTCACTCTGGATGAACGGCCATCACCTGCAGTTGAACCTTTCAAAAACCGAACTGCTTGTAATCCCGGCTGATATAAAAACTTATCACAACCTTTCCATTCAACTGGGCTCATCAACCATAACACCTTCCAGAAAGGCAAGAAACCTGGGAGTGGTGATCGATGACCAGCTCAACTTCACAGATCAAGTTGCCAGCACCACCCGGTCCTGTAGATTCATCCTCTACAATATCAGGAAAATTAGACCCTTCCTATCAGAGCATGCTACGCAAGTCCTAGTACAGGCTCTAGTCCTGTCCAAACTGGACTACTGCAATGCACTACTGGGAGGACTTCCAGCTTGCACAACCAAACCTCTACAGATGATCCAGAATGCTGCGGCAAGAGTCATCTTTAATGAACCGAAGAGAGCACACGTTACTCCTCTACTCATTAAGCTACATTGGCTCCCTATAGTCGCTCGCATCAAATTCAAGACTCTGCTCCTGGCCTACAAGACCACCACTGGTTTGGCACCACCTTATCTTCACTCACTACTGCAGACATATGTATCCGCCAGATCCCTACGCTCTGCAAACGAACGGCGTCTTGTGGTGCCATCCCATAAAGGTAGAAAATCTCTCTCGCGCACCTTCTCCGGATCTGTTCCACCTATGTGGAATGATCTGCCTGCTGCTACAAGATCTGCAGATTCTGTAGCCATCTTTAAGAATCGCCTGAAAACCCATCTCTTCCGCCAACATCTTACTGTTCTGTTCTGACTCAAGTTTCTTCTCCACTCTTTTCTTCTCTACTCGTTTCTTCTCTACTCTCTACTCGTTTTTAAAAAAAAACAAAAAACAAACAAAAAAAAAAAAATGTATGAATGAATGTTTCTGTATACTGTGTTAGGCTATATGAAACCTCTTCTTTTTGATTGCACTTATGCTCTTGTTGTACTTATGCTGTCCTAATTGCTTCCATTACCTACCCCACTTGTAAGTCGCTTTGGATAAAAGCGTCTGCTAAATGACTAAATGTAAATGTAAGTCCCGAACCTGTTTTTAGCCTAAATGCAATATATCCTCTCGACCGATCAGAATTCGCTCGTTACTGGTATTTGTATGTGTTATTTCTAAATTATTTGTTGTATGTGCTGGAAAATATTGAAACATGAAATATCATTTTTTTTATTTTTTAATATTTAGTTTGTTACTATTTATTTTATTTGGCTGTTATTTATTTCATGCATTTGCATTTCTATTGATTTATATTAATTTATAGTATGAGTCCCTGATGTCATACGTTTCATGTTCTCTTGTTTGTTTGTTTTTAAAAAGAAATAAACCAAAACATTTTTGAAAAAAAGGATGGATTTGTAGTGTTTTGAAACAAATAAAAATAAAATTTGAATTTATAATCGACAAAGTTATTGTTTCATTTAACAATCATTGTTTAACACGTTCAGACTGAGCCAACAGACAATTTCAACAGGATAAATTGAATATTAACTAAATGTATGGGTCTAGGTAAAAAAATGTAATTTTCATGAAAACTTAAAATGGAAAAGAGCTCTTCATATGTATATATAATAATAACTATTATGTATTTAATATTTATATAATATTTGCCATAATTAAACTAAGCATTATTACTTATCGACTAGGTAACAAAAACTATTACATTCTTATTTAGTCTCAATAAAGGATAAATGGGATTGAGAACCAGGAAGGTGCAGTTGCATCCACTGACCATGTGGTGGCGGAAGATGCCGCTGTTCTGGGAGCTGCTGCGCATCTGTTCATTCAGATTGAGCAGTCGATCCTCCAGCTGCAGCTCTAAATCCTGCAGCTCCTGTCTGACTGCAGTGCGCAGCGTCTGAAGCTGGTCTGCCTCCCGCCTGCAACATAGCACAAACATCAGCACAACTGATGACAATTTCAACACTTTTAAGCTTCAAGCGCAGTAGAAAGTCTTAATGTCACCATTGGAGGGACAGTTCAGACACAAAATGGCAAACATTATTGGCTCGTCCTCACGTCATTTAAACCTGAATGTTGCTATTTTCCCTTACACAATTGACAGTTACAATAGTTAACATACACTTTCACCACAAATTTGCTATGGTCTAACTATAATAAACGGAGTTTCACTACATTTGTAGTAAAACCATGATCATATAAATGGTGATCGGTCAGCAAAAATGTAGTTTTAAGGAAAACAGTTCACATTTCTGAAGGATCACAGTGCAACTCTTGCCATCCAAATACAGGTCGTACTGACCAAAAGGCATTAAAAATACATTGCTAGAATAAAAATACAGAAAAAGTGTCAGAAAAGTGATCCATATGATGAGTGTTATATTTTTCCATTTGACTAATGTAATCTGACAGGAATTACTTGATGATGATTTCTCCACAAAAAAATCACCTGAAAAATGATAGAATAAAAGTTTGGGATGACATGCTGAGACTGGGAGAGTAAACCAAACTGTTCTTTGAAGTAATTTCTAACAGTAAGTGTTGTCTTGTATCTAGACTAGAACATCTCAGTTCTTCACCTCTCATCTGGACTGAGATGCTGGTAGACCATAGACTGTTGTCTCATAAGAGCCAATTCCAGATCCATCATCTGAGTCCGGAACACGTTCAGACACCTGCGACGCATCTGGAGCTCCTGCAGTGGACGGGAAGTCAACGGGGACAAAAATAATAGGTCATGACTGCACAAGGAACTGTTATCATTTCATAAGAAGTTTCTTAAAATGCATATCAGGTGTATGAAAATGAGCAAGCGTGTGACTGCTTCCTCTATAGGCAATGATGTACCTCATAAAGAGGTTGGACGGAGCCCGGCGTGCTGATCCTGTCTATGGGTGTGTCCCCTCCGTGCACGGATGAGCTCTGCCAAAGAAACCACAGATCGGTTATGACTTACAGTATGAGTCACACAGGAAAAGCATGTCTAAACTGAGCCCTCTGGATATTACAGCATGCTGATTCGGCTAAATATTTGCATTCAGGGAGGGAGAAACCGGAACACACTTCCTTGTTTAGCTTTATGCAGATGCAGAAATGACTCCGAACTAAAAAGTGGAAGAGTTATTACAGGTCAGATAAAGGAATAGTTAAGGCAAATTCAGTAATTATGAAATTCGCTCATGTTGTTCAAAGGTCCAGTGTGTGATTTTTTGGAGGATGTTTTGATAGAAATGCAATATAATATACATAACTATGTCTTCAGAGGTGTATAAAGACCTTACATAATGAACTGTGTGTTTTGATTACCTTAGAATGAGATATTTCTATCTACATACACCGCGGGTTTCCTAGCATGGAATACACCATGTTATTCCTAAAGTAGCCCAAAATGGACAAATTGTTCAGAATACATTTAATAAATACGTTCTCTCTTACGGCAAAGAAGAGAATGTGACACCATCTTAGTCGTGTGTTATTCGCCATAGTGCTTCAAAAGGGAGGGGTGGAGTGAGTCGTTGGTTGCAATTCGCAACCTCACCACTAGATGCTACTTAATTTCATACACTGGACCTTTAAAACCTGTGCAGTATATGACTTTTCCCCAGCGGCATTCTGTCCGGAAGTTAATGTTTTTTCCAAATATCTTTTGTGTTCTACAGAAGATGGTCATAATGGTTTAAAATTCAAAGATGGTGAGTAAATGATGCTTTTTGGGGGGGGGGTGAACTATCCTTTTAAACCAAACCTAGTTACATAGGCAGTATATTAAAATACACTTTGTCACAAAAAGGGTTGGGTGTCCTAACCAAAACCTTGAATCACGGTAAGAGTCAGTTTATAACTGTGATGGTATCACAATAAAGCTTATCCATATTATTAAGATTCATAGTTAATGCCTATTTTTTGGTAATGCAGTAAAATATATTTTACCGTCCCTTATAAAAACGGTGGTTTAAATACCCATGCTAACTAACTGCACTTTTTAAAATAAAATCCTGATAAAATGTAATATTTTAACAACCTAACTAGCTACAAATGCGCCCAAAAATATGTTTACTACACTCAAGCTGTAATTATTTTCCTTATGTGTTATTTGACTTTTTTCTTTTTTAGTAACTGATTATTCTCAATTTAAAAGAGTAGACGTCTCATATCAATGCCCTAATAGTGTCTCTTATATGTGACCCGGTCTGTGAAAACCCAGCTAAAGTATGTTTTCTACATAAAATCATCCTACATATTGTAAAGAACATTCGGTTTAAATAAATTCTTGATTTCTTTAATATTGACTGAGTAATGTCATGTCAAAGATTGAAATGACAGTGAAATGAAAGGCTGAAATCAAACTTTGAGCCCCGTTATTACATAATTCGATTTTGGGACTTCTGCCTGGTTTTCACAGACTGGATCACATATTATACAACTCATACAGTGTTAAGTTTTGCTTGCGATTAGCCATGAAAACATATCTAGAGCAGCATGATTTATAAGATTATAATGACAATTTGGCACGTCGTGGCAATTCTCACCTGGTTGAGGTTCTGCATTGTGCCACGGATATCATGCAGGACCCTCCTGAGCTGCATCTCGGTGCTGCCCACCGCAGGGGCAGGGGCGGGGGCAGGTGGGGTCTGATAAGAGAGAGGGAAATAAGGATGGAAGGGAGGGGTGCCGGGGGGATGTTGAGAATTATTATAGCCGTTCAGGCAGTAGGAAGGGATGTGAGGTTGATATGGGTCTTGATATGGGTGGTGGAGTGAGGAGGCGTAGGGAGCGCTCTGTGGATAGTTATGGGGTGAATTGAAAGAAGCTGAGGGGTTGTAGTAAGGATGAGGAAAATTCATATTGCGCTGGGGTGTAAATGGCGACCCCTGTGGTGGAGTGAAGACATTGCTGTGAAGTGTTTGAGGCCCATTTAAATTCGGTATATGAGGCATGGGGCTGTGATGGGGTAATATTACTGAGGCTGGTGGGGTAAGAAGAGTTGTTGGTCATTCTGAGTTGGGGTGAGTAGATAGACCCATGAGGAGGAGGAGGGTGGGCGGGGCCTGTCAAGTGTGCTAGATTTGGTACACTGCACGTGCTCCAGGATGATCCCTCCCCTAGGGGTCTCTGGGACCAGTCGGCAGGGATGCTATAAAGGGAACTAGATGAGCGCGTCAGATGTTGGGGTAGGTTGAGAGGGTACGGTGAAGTTCCAAACCCAGACATGTCGCTCCCTGCTGGAGCCGAATGAAATGGTGCAGAATGATAGTCGAGGCGGTCGACGTCTTCGTCTTCTTCGATGATAGAATCCACCTCTTCCCGGTCTCCGTGCATTCCGTCCTCATAGTGGTACGTGTATGAGGGTGGCGTACAGCGCTTGACAGACCCTCTACCGAGCTGGATGCGCAACGAGGTGACCACACGGGACGGGCTTTGTGGAGAGGTTGGAAGAGAGCTGGATCTCTGTAGAGGATTTCTATCAAGGTTTTCTGTCCCGGTTAGAAAGTCCCTATCCCTCACCCACACTCGGCCGGGACGTTCTTCGCACAGAGATGAAGACCTCTGATTGGTCAAGTGGAGGGGGAATTGTCTCCGTAGTGTCAGGGGATCCAAAGCATTGTGAGGTGAAGTTGAAGATTCTTGACCACAAAAGTTTTCAGAAGACTTAAGTTTGTTGGTTTGTGGATCCACGTGCAAACCAGACTTGGACATGTTTCCCTGCTCAGCTTCAGAGGTACAGACTACATTCGAGACTGATGTCGGGTCTACAATTGTGCCAGAACCAATGTCCGAAGAGTTTGTGGTGGGTTCCTTGACAGAGTTTTTTACGAGAGAAAGGAGAGGAACGTTCATACAACTGTTAGGACTGGGAATTTCTAAGCTAAGGAACTCTTCCTGGTTGTCTTCATTCTGGCTTGAACCGCCTTTGGTAGGCTGAAGATAGGCTTTCCCAAAAATGGGATATTCCAAAGCGACCGGTGTGGATGGATCTCCAACATGTGATGTCACTGTAGTTTCACTGTCACAGCTGTCAGAACTTTCCTGCACCTGATGACAGTACAAGAGAGATGTTTCACTTCGATATCTAATAAGATTAAAAAATGTTCAACCTTTTAAAAATACATATTTCTTGGTATCACTTTCTATTGCATGCAATTTTTATTTTGTCATCTGACAAAACTTACATTTTTTAAGCCTTGTATGACGTTCTTGGCTTTGTTGCTCAGCCATGTTAAAGGGTCTTATGGACCCAGCAAAACCCATAAAAAAATCAAAGTTACAGAAAAGAAAAAAGTGACAGAAGGTGTTATGTTTGATATGGATGATTTTGTCATCTTTCAAATATTTTGGTTAATGTTGACAATGGATCCAAAGTCAAAAGTTAAATTTCTGTATGAAAAAGTCTTAATATGTGTTTTATGTTCCGCGACGTGAGAATAAATTGTATCACTAGAATTCCAAAACATTTTCCTCTTTTTCCAGTAAATCCCCTGTTTTTTATATTCATACATTTCGAAGAGCCCAGATGACTAAAGACACACACCTTTAGATGAGTCCCCGAACCATCTGTGGATGGGTCCTCTGCAAACCCACTGCTATCCGATTGCTGGCTAGTGGTCCTTAAAAACCGTTCTGTAAAGAAAACCAAACAGTGATCACTAAAACCAAGTTAAATTGAGTGTCAAAATTGGTCAAATGGAAGTGACTAGAAATAATTGTAGCTCATATCACATTGTTTAGGTTAAATGATTAAATGTTATCAAAACACATTTATTCAGTAAAATCCTGCTTTTGATTACAGGTGTAATGGAGGCATAAATTCATTTTGAAGTGGGACTACTTTTCTAGGTATATGAACTTCTTGTTATTATACTGATGTGGGTGGATTTTGCTCCAGATAAACAAACTGTTTCTGGTATCCATGTGCATGTCATGACAGAGAAGTGGGAAAACCGCCATCATGTTGAAGTCTTGTGTCTACATTTTTCAAACAGTGTGTATTTTATAGGCTTATGTTTTTATTCCCACTGAAAGTGCCTGACTATTACTGAAAATATGCTGTCAATACACTATTCTGGAACATTCCAGAGGCTATTAAAGGTGAATGTTTACCAAATTGCACCACAAGAGGGCAGACTTCTGCCATAACACAACGAAGACCTCTGGAGCATTTTGGGGAAGGGCCATAAGACCAGTGAGATAAAACATCACAACGTCGAGTGTTTGCAGGAGAAATTTGTTCTTCTTAACTCCTGGAAAATGTTTTGTTTTAAGGAAGATCATCCTTATTTGATCATGCTTTTATTCTAGAGGGGGAACATGCTTTGAATGCCAGAACATTAAAAAAATTCAACTTGAAGGCTTTGTTAAAGTTCTGGGGCACTACTGACTACCATAGTAGTTTTTCCCCGACTATATTAGTCAATAGTGTCCCATAACGATTTGTGTACAAAGATTCGAACAACTTGAGGGTGAACTATTTTTCATTTTTGGGTGAACTATTATACTTCTAAGTACTAGCCCCTATGGACTTGCATTTCAACTGAAGAGAAAAGTCACCTACATGCTAAATGACCTGTGGATGGCTCAACTGACTGCAAATCATCATTTTATGTGAATTAACCCTTTAAGAGGTACTTTAAAAAGAAGATCTAAATTCAGGATCTCGGCGTTCTGATGGCATTATTTTTGACAGACTCACCACTGCCGGGTCTGGACATCCCTCCAGGTACAGGCAGAGCTTCATCCTCATTACTTTGTAACTGCGGAGATCAAACAAATAAACTGCAGTTCATTCTTTACACAAACCGTCAAATAAATCACGGGAGTGACAACTGCATTCTTGAACTCAATGCACTTCTGAAGAATGTTGTTGTCACTTTAAAAACATATTAGTGTCTCATTGGCCTTAGAGAACAGAACAGACAAAGCGTAAACTTTTTATAAGGTCTAATGCATTAAAACGAGTCAATGCAATAGCTAACATAAACTAACAACAAACTATAAATGTTCAAGCAGTTTTTCATCTTTTCTAATGTAATAAGATACATTTGATTTAAAAAAAATACCATTAAGATTAATAAATGATGTAAAAGACTTGTTCCTTGTTAGTTCACGTTATTTAATGTAGTTAACTAATGTTAACAAATAGAAAACTATAATCTCCAGCACATACTCTGTGCGCTCCTTGTTCCAGCATTCACTTATTTTTAGCTTTACATGTCACGACCCTCCGCTGTTTTTACAACAAAGAACAAAAAACAACTTTCGAGAGAAAATGTTTGAGAGCAGCTCGGAGATGATTGTCAGCGTGAGAACCGGACGAGGGAAAGCTCGGGAGGCTTATTGTGGTAAGAACACTTAAATGTAAGTTAGAATGATCCCTACCTCCTCCATTTCAAAAGAGTCTCTGGGCTGACTGAGCAGGTGGGCCATGTGCGGGTTGGGCAGCAGGTTGGGCTGGTCTTTGTCTGGGGTGGAAGTGATGGTTTTCTGGTGTCCTTGCTCTTCGAGAGTCTCTTTTGAGAGGTCACTCACATCATTCCCCCGACTGATGCTCACCAGGACTGGAGAATCTGGCATGTCTTTGTCCACAACCGATATCTCAGAAGAATGCGAGTGGTCACCGTTCATTAAAGGTCCAATTATGTCTCCATTAAAGGAAGCTTCCGTCATACTTTGCTGGGCCTCCTCGGTCACAGTGGGCAGAGAAGAATCTTTTCTTCTGAAGGTTTTCTGCTGCGCTTTCTGCTCCGCATCCATTAGCTTGTCTCGTAAACTGGGGTTTGCGCCCTCTTCAACATCAGACACTGAAAGCTGTTTGGCGTCTGCTTCAGTAGAAGGAGCCAACAAGTTTTGTTTCGTAATGGTCCGCTTCAGGATCTTGACTGCATTTAGAGCAGAGTTTCTTCTTTTTAGCGTGGAAGGGATTTTGGTCTCTAGGTCACAGTTGCCGATTTTTTCCGTGGGTCTTCCGGACACATGGGAGTATATCTCGGAGAACACGTTCGCCACGGTGGCCAAAACTTCGGTTTGGCGGAAACGACCTGCAGAAGGAGTAGAGCATTAGTTTTTTCCTTCAAACAACTCACACAGGCTTGTTTAAATGATTTTGTAAAATAAGCTTAAACTAAAGCGTCTGATAAAAAGTATAAATCAAAAATAACGCAGAACAGTTCTTATCTTCTTAAAGGCCTATAAATGTGTTAAAGGATATATTAACACCCCTCCAAAATAAATTTGACATTTACCCTTTTGTTGTTCAAAATGACTAAATGACTTTTTCAATGGAATACAAAAATATATGTTTTTGAGAAATATTTTAATTAATAAATGGAAGTCAATAGGGGCAAATGGTTTTTGGTTACAAAGATTCTTCAAAATATCTCTTTTTGTGTTCAAGAGACCAGAGAAAGTCATACAGGTTTGGAATGACCTGATTCTAAGTAAATGATAAAAGGATTTTCACTTTTGGGTGAACTTTTTTAACATTACACAACAAAAAGCAAACCAATGACATTTATTTAAAAGATATATGCCATGAACAGACTCCAAAAACAAATAGCACGAAAGGTTTCAAATAATTAGAAAATAAATCTACAATTAAAAAATCAACTCACTTGTTCGGTAAACTGCAGATTATCAAATCTTACTCAAAAAAGTGCCGTGCAATGCAATGTTAAAAAACGTTCAAAATACAAAGCAATGCATAATCTTGCAAAAAGCACTCCAAAGCTTGTTAACTTTCGTGCAACGGGACAGTTCATATCAGCAGTAAATACACCTTTGGTATGACTGACAAAGGGGAAAAAGGATTTGACAATTCTTCATGCATGTAAGGGAATGATAACAAGTGATAACAAGCAAGTGATGCATGTTGCTTTGAAATCAATAGTTCTCATTTATCTCTCTTGCAATGCAGTCAGCCGTATGAGTCAGCGCTCAGGAACGACTCGCAGGATATGAGCCAGAAACAGAAAAGAGGAACAGAGAGCATGCTTTTCTGTGAAAGAGGGACATGCATATCCTATTCAGGATCACAGCCCCCACAGAGGAGCATGTGGGGAGGAAGAGGCACGTGTTGCGTAACAAAAGTCAACAAGACATGAGAGGAATAGTCTACAGGATGCCTCGCAGCAACGTGGACGACACTTATATAGTTAAATACAACTCTTGGTCAACATGTCCGTTCGGCAACGGATGTCTAACACACCTGTGGCTGTCATTGATTTGTAAATATGAATTACTTTATTGATTATAATTAACTGTTTTAATAGACAGATTAATTGAATAACTATGTGAAAGATATTTACTTAAAGGTGTCTACTTTTTTGAGTGAAACTGAAGCTGCAATTTATGTTTACCTCTATATCGCCATCTCTGTTTGAAACATAAAACTGCATGTTATTTACATACCAATGTTTTTCAAATGGCATCAAACTTACATTAACTGCAAAATCATATAAAGTCTTTATTATAAGCTTATCTTTTTTTATCTTTTATTTAATATTTTTACAAATATAAGGTAAGCATGTTTTTATGTAATTGCTCAATATTAGATTTTTGTAGATTTTTACCAACAACAAAAAATTAATGATCACAGCTTTGAAGAAAAGAAGAAATGTTTGAGACACTAGACGCATCAAGTAAAAATTTGAAAACAAAGTTGAAAACAAATGAACTCCTACTTCTCCAGTGACGACCCTATCTGACCCAATGTTTCTCTATAGCCAAATGGATACTCCAAGTCTTCATAGAGCTCTCTTAGCTCTTAGGAACAAATTATTCCTAATTCATTGTTAAACAAGTCAGCAGCAGACCCACAGCCGCATACTAAAAACTAAGCAACAAAAGCTAAAACCACCGCCGTACGCTTACGGTCTTACAAAACAGGCCTCATTACAGACCTCACACGTCCTTACCCGGGCTCTTCCTGTTCAGCTGCTTTGTTGTGGCTCTATGAAAATTATGCTAATGTGGGCCAAAACACAAGTTGGCACAGAGCTGGAGCACAAGGCGAACCCCGATGTGAGCGGATAGCAGAATCAGCTCTTCTGAGCCACGGCATGCTTGTCAACTTCTCTCGCCTTCAGTCTCCTTTCTGTGCCTTGCGGTAGACAATGGCCGCGTTGTGCTTGTTTTCTATCGAGCGGAGTCTGAATGTGCTTTACGCTTAGAGTTGGGAGCTCTGTCTTTGGAACAAGTAACCAAGAATTGAAGGACGAATACCAAATTTTGGATTATCGTTTTAAAATGTGTTCTTTAACATGAACACTTTATGTCTAGGCACTTCTACTTTGTAAATCTACTTGCTGGTTTGCTCAGGCAACGATCAAACAAGTTTTAACAACGTTTTTGGGGTGCATCGACAATTTTGACATTTTACTAAAAAATAATAGAGGCAAACCATTTTTTAATTGGAAGAACATATAAACAAAAAAATTGACAATAAGTCTAAGAACAACGTGAATACAAGAAATTAAGAGTGTAAGTTTTGATTTAACATCGATTTAATAGTCATCATTTTACATGACCTGCTAAGTACTAAGGAGATGAACTTTCTAAATGCTTTACACACCGGCATTCATTAATAATTCTCTCCATTATTTTCTTATAAGTTTAATCACTATTTGAACATGCACAGACACAGAAGTATGAGCCAACGTGTTGATACTCTCACATGTCTGGAATGGTGTTGACAGAGAATTTGACATACTTGTCAGGGCGTAGTTCGGGTTCTCTAGCTCCATACGTTGAATCTGGGCTCCCAGGTAAACTTTGATGTCGATACCCTTGGCACCAGACGAGGAATTGAAGAAACGAGAAGGGATTTTTGTGGCTATGTCTGGCTCCTCCCGGCCGAAACCGAGGTTGTAAAGAACTTCTTCTGGATCTTCCTCATAAAGGTCCAGCAATTCTGAAACACTTCAGGGGAACAAACATCTATAAGCAAACATCTGCTTTAACTTCCACAGCCACCAAATGTTTGCCTAAGCATTGCGTCATTGCAAACTGATCTCTTTAAACAATTTCACCTTGATACTTTAGCGCTTAAATATTTTAAAAAAATGTAACTTAAAATATTTCCCCACCAAAGCACTTGAGGCAGCTGGCAGCTATTACACCATATCACGCAAAGGGATATTTGCAAAATAAACCCAGACAGGGTACAGCTTTTTAGATACTGATTTAAATGTTAAAAGACTTTTTTAAAGAGAAATTGTTTAACAAAAAAAGACCAAAAACAAGTTCTCTGGTCCAATAAATTTGATTGAACGGGCATGAACAATTCACATTATACGAATTCATAACAAATTAGGCACCTAGTAAAATAGTTACAGTATTAACTCCAGAGAGTTATATTGTTATAAATGTTGAAAAATGTACGCAAAACTACATTTGACCTGACAACCAATTTATGCTTTTTTAGTTTTGTTACAATAAAAACGAAATAAATTTCACATCAAATTATTATCAAAAGCCATTAAATAATCTGAAAACTGACCATTCAGAATCCTGTTCTACAGAGAGCCATGTAATAAATACACGTGAACCTATATTTTTACTACATCTTAAATCAATCAAATGAGACTTGTACCAAAAAAGTGCATTATCAATGGACAAACTGATCAGCAGATATTGAAACAAACACGTTTTTGTTAACCGGTCAAAAACATCAAATATCCTGATAAAGAAGCCTGGTTGATACATCAATGTATCACTTAAGCCTAAGTGACACAGAGGAGGTTTGAGGCGGGTTGTATTTGTTTCGGCCAATGGGATGCTCATGGAAAGCTTCTAGTTTGAATGTTGTAATAAGCTCTCCAAACAAAATGCAGTATTGCAGTATGAATGAATCTGGCATTAATCTTAACAGACGTGTAAAATGAGCAACAACCTCCTTATCTGCTGCACAAGATTGCAGAATTCGCATGTGCTAATTACATCAGTACATGAGGGACGTAAAGTACCTGGACACCGTGGTGCTGCTTTTTGCTGAGCCTGTGGAGTTCATGCTTCGGCCCTTCTGCTTAAACTGGCTCCTTCTGGCCTTGGCTTGCAGTTCATAGCTGAGGATAAAGAACAGAGATTTAGCTGTGGACAGACCAAAGCCGTAGGATATGGGAATATTTTGGAGTATTTTGTTACCCATTGGCCTCTGGTTGTGCGCTGCTGTTCTGGAGATGATTGGCTGTGGAGGGAAAAACACAAAGAGAATGAGTTAAGCATGCTGGATTCCTCCCTCATTTGACACAAAATTCCACCGAAGCCACTTTATGTAATCGGTCAAGTCCTGACAAAACATGTAACAGAAAAAAAGTCTTGCCCACTGAAGATTCAAAAGATGGTATTTTTTCGTTTTTCAGAAAAAATCTAAATGACATAAGATACTGACAATTGTTTTCAAATAATTTATTTTAGTTTTCTTACACAATTAATAATTTTCCTTTTTTTGTGCATGGTGGGTATGTAACAATATTATCAATATCATGTTATCGCAATAGCAAAATTGTCTCAATATTATCGTAGTCAAATGACTGTATGAAACGATCGGTCTTCCAGGCCTAACATAGAGAGTCAGAAAAAAGTAAGTAACCTTTGTCAAGGTCCATCTGGTGTAATTATCTTATTTTATAAAAGGGATTATAAGGTCATTTGACCCATGTCATACTATAACTCATAGCTCTGAGCAACAGCTATAATTAGAGGATAAAGAAAAGAGGATGCTTGTGGCACGTATCTAAAGCCATCATTTTCATTATAAATATCGCAATAAATACCGTACGGTGGACTTTATGTCGAGGTATTTCCGTACAGTGAGATTTTGATATTGGTAAATCCCTAGTGCAAGGACAAATTAAACTTAATTTAGTAAAGTTTAGCACAAAAATATTATAAAAATTAATAATAAGAGTTTTTTTGCTGTTCTAATGGAGTTACCAATGCAAAGGTTGTGGGTTCAATGCCCAAGGAACACAGGTACTGATGAAATATGTGTTGAATGCACTGTTAAAGTAATATGATTATTACAAAATTAAAAAGTAAATATTGCAATAATTTGCCAATTGGGTAAAAAAAGTATTGCAAGATGCCATTTCTTGGAAAACAATAACAAAAGCGTTAATCATTTTGCGGTTAAAAATAACGATGAAAGAAATGAAAATGATCTTTCGCAGTGCAGGTGGCTTGGCAAGTTGACGTCACGACAGCGTTAATATCCGAAAGCAATTTCGCCGAACATCATTCACTCCTGAATCCCAATTGTGGAACATTTCCTCTCATCACTTAGCACACAATGACGGAATTATAAGCACTGACATCCAAACCCTCCAACGATTTGTTATATAAATCACATTAGACACCAGGTTTTAGTTCACTAAGGATAACAGGACATTAACCAGAGCCTTTCCAGCCTTAGGAGCTCTGCACCATTGCAGGCATGCGAGATGTACACGTCCTTTAGCCTCAGGCAAAAACGCTCAAGCACAAGTTTCAGAGAAATACAATTCCCACAACTGGTGTTGCCTGATTCCTGCTATGCAGTCAGTAATAGGTGATTGGGGTTGAGCCACTCAGAGGAACTAGTCTCGACCTGCCTCGATGCATAAAAACAAGATGAAGAAAGTTGTCTGACGACACCAACATAAGAGTTTGTAAAGAACTTTGCCGGGTCATTGATGGTCTAAACTAGTCATATAAAATATAAACTACTACATTATAAGATAAAGGTTTCAAGAAGACACACACAAGCTTAAAAATCTTTTTGCAAGCATTTTTAAAACGTTATTAATGTCGATTTTCATTGCTGCTTTTTAAAAGTATGAAAAAATTAGGTCAAAGTTACCAAATCAAATACTCAGCATTAAATCTTATCTGAGCACAAGTGCCTGTAAGCAAATATCTGACAGCTGTTACAGTAAAGACCTTGTTGAGCATAAAATGCATTTCAATTGTTAAAGCTTTTCTTTCCCACTTCCCCAGAGCTTAGCCGGCTCATCATGCGTCCAGAGAAGTGCTTTGATGTGCCAAGACAAATATTTTAACCCGAGTATCACATGCGTCGGTGTGTTGCTTTGCGTTTGTGTGCGAACTCAGGACGGCACGTAATTCAAGAGAAAATAAACCACGCAAAAAAACGCTATAGTCCCACAAGGCTTTAAAGAACAAAATAAACATAAGACGAAATTAAGCCGGTCAGCCGTCATTCTTGTTTGAGTTGACACTGACAGATCATTAACCTTTAAGAATCTACGTGGAATACTCGGAATGCTTTGGCGCTGTTGTCACAAAGCAGCACACTTTAGTGTGATTAAGTATAATAGAAAGTGGAGAACTTACCCTCGGCTCCCAGGGAGAGGTCATCTTCAAAACTGCAGCCATTCTTTAACAGTCCTGGAAAGTCCAGAGAAAATCTTTCAGATAACAGTTTACACTGAGCCATCGTGATAAACATGTGATCATTTCCCATTTTCTTCTCCATAAAGTCACTTGAAGACACATGCGACAATCCAAGCAGCCCTCCGGAGCCCGACTGAGGCATTTGCTTGCACGCAACTTGGAGGTTAAAGGTAAATATTTACACACTTTGCTGCAATAACCTGTGAAGTTATTCCAAAGACTGCTGATCCAGTTTCTGATGACTAGCGGCATAACTTAAACGCATACTGATGCTCTTGGCTTTGGTCCTGTTTAGTATCGAGCTCTGAGAAAACGTTGATCTAATCGGATGGCCACTTGTTTTTGTCCGAGTGTGTGTGTGTGGGGGTCTGTTATTGGCCCCGAGAGTGTATAAGTGTGTGTGAGGTAATATCCATGTGTCCTGTACCACTGTGCAGTACGAAAGATCTTGCTCCAAAGTTCACAAGGAGTGGTGGAGAGAAGAATCATCCAGAAGTTGAGTAACTATTTACAGTAAAAACTATCCCAGACGAGTGCAGTTAAAGAAACAGTTCACACGCAAATGAAATTCGTCAGTATTTGCTCACCTACATGTCATATTTTTATATTTCAAAATAATTATTAGGAAGCTCTTGTCGCCCAACAACACTTAGTTGTTAGTTTTAATCTGAAGGCATTTGTTTCAAAGCTATCGTGTTTGACTTTTTTGCATTTGCCTGATTTTATCCAAAGCGACTTATTTGGAATTTCGTTTTTTTTGTTCCCTGGGAATCAAACCCACAACCTTTGCATGGCTAACGCAATGCGTCATCAGTAACATATGTAAAAGTTAATCATGACAAAACAATACTAGCCATCTGCAACGTGCCAATTCTAATTTATGGATTTGAAAGCGTGAACTAAATTTGAACTTTGGGAGGAGGAGAGAAAGTAAAGAACGTAAAATTCACTCAATTATTTCTCACACTGAAGTCATAAAATTACATTTATGATGTGTTTTGTCCATTTGAAAAGTTGACATATGACAAAAGCTGTGTGACAATTCCTTACATCAACAAACGACACAAGGGTGAGTAAACATGGACTATTCCTTATAGTAGACATACATCTGTGAGACGTCTATTAGATTCACATTTGTAAGACGTATTTATTAAGTACATTTTATTGTTTGCACATCTGCAATATGTCTCGGAGACAATTCCTGTCCGATGTCATCTAGAAAGATGTTTGTAATTGAGAAAGTATGTAAAACTGCTGTTTCTAAGACGTTTATCAGGTGTTTTTATGCAGCAGATGTTTTCCAGATGATCGGTAGACATCTTACAAACGCACCTGTGCTATCTGGGTTTAATCTCAAATATTGACTTTACGTATAGAGCTCATATTAGACATACGTAAACACATTTTGGTCTGAGGAACATGAACTTACCTTTGGACGGACTGGTGCTCCTTTCATCCAAAGACGACCCCAGTGGAGTCCTGTTGACAGATGAAAACATTAGGTCCTTTACACTATTTCTCAAGGAAAAACACGCAGAGACAAAGACTTCGCCATGTCGCTTAGTTCTGTGAACCTATCGCACAGAATTCGCACGAAACACAAATGCACACCAATGTGCGCTATCTTTCATGGTCTCAACACTTACATAACATCGTCTCCAAACCGTCCTGCTACTTTCATCTAGATACCTGGAAACTGGAATGCCGTGAGAAATAAACACACCGTGAAATGACGATCGCTAAGAATAGCTCACACGTTGCCTGCATTACACAACGGCAGCAGAACCGACACCAAGGTCTTTACCCTTCGGATATCCAGCAAACTCGGCAGCGAGACACTTACATTTCCTGTAAGTTTAAAGGAGGATATCTGTTCAGTGTGTGTGTTTAATGATTATGAGCAGGAATTGGGAATAAGGACAAAAGTGGCACGAGGTATTTTTATTGACCTAGCGTGTGGCGCGCGAAACTCAAACACTACATCTGTCGCGCATCACGAGTTCAGTGGGGAATTTACGAAGGATGTCAAATGTCTCAGATTAAGATCACCCATAAAGGAAAATTCTGTCAATATTTATTTGCACTAATAATATTCTGTATGCTGTTTTTATGTGGAACACAAACAGAGGAATTTTGATGTTAATACACACTTGTACCACAGTTTGTGTGCTGTATGAAGTTGTGCTCTTTGTGTCACAAACAAACTCAAATTTATTTCATTGTTTGTGGCTACATTGTTCCTGTAGCTCTATTAGTTGAGCATTGGGTTAGCATCACAAAGGCTAATGGTTCGATCCTGCTTTGGATAAAATCTTCTGCTAAATGCAAAAAAGGTAAAAATGTAAATTTACTTTACATTTATTTATTGTTTTTAAATATGCTGATTTTTATTCATCCAGCGTATTTAGAATCAAAGCAAAAAGGATATAGACACCAGATATATTTTTTTATATTTTTTTCCTAGAGGTTGCATTTACAGCATGTAAGTGAGGATGGCAAAATTAAGTACAGTGAAATTTTATCGTCCAAAATTCTACATTAAGTGGAATAATAGAACCAGTAAAATGGATACAAATCTGGAACCAAATTATTCAGACACTGTGACCTTACCATGTTTTAAAGTGTTTTTTCTTTAATTGTTAATGCGACCTTTATACACCACATATTTGGTATTTTCTCATTCTGTACCTAGATTTAACAGCTGACAGCTATTCAATCCATTACATATCTTTCTATGAAAGTTATCTATCATCAAGATTAATTTTTTCTGACACAGTTTAACTCTTAGTTCTTGTTATATTTAATTACCATTTTCTAAACTATAGTGAATAAACAGTAATCATGTGAGAAATGCCGAAGGTGTCGGAATAAATTTTGTTTTGACTGAATCTGCTATGAATGTATGTGCTGAGAAAAGATGAATGTTTTTAATTGAGAGTTACTTGTACTTTTTTTAATAAAAGGACATTTTTACCAAGACTTTGTACTCCTTTAAGCCAATTTAGCAATAGTCTGCTCAAACAAACAAACATCCAAACGGTTCCCTTTAGATTGCGACCACATTGTTAAATGGAAGAGCAGGACATGCATGGGCAATTCTGCAATCTCTGTTTTTTTCCACATGGAAGGTTTATGTTGGTCATAAGGGACGTATATCTACAAAGTAAATCAATGACAACAGCTTTTTCCTCCTACGCTTCAGAGTGAAACAGTTATACATCTTTAAAAAACACAGACTGGCAAGCAGTTGAAGAATTCTCTGAGAAAAACTACAGCAACAGTCGGCCCAATTTGACCAAACCATGCCACCGAAAAAAATCATCAATACTCACAATCCTAAACTAACTCTGGGAAGATCGCTGGCTTGCCAACCTGTTGATCTATTCACACTATTCTCTCAAATTTACTGCCTGTCACTGACGCCGAAGCAGAGGACAGAGGACTGTTTGTCGCTATAAAAGCCTTCAGGAAATTTGTTTATTTAACAATTCACGTCGCAGTGCGCACACAGATCTCACACCATTTGCGTTAGAAGTTCATAAACGGGGAGTTTATGCATCTTACCTGCAGTCTCTGAGCCAGCTTGCTATTTTGTTTGGAAAAGGACCTGAGGGCAAAAAAACATGAGGATGAAAATTGAAGGCTATGAATAAACGCCTTGCATAATAAACAAATGAATTTCCTTTTAAAGCAAACAATAAACAGTAAGCAATATGTTAACCAACTGTGCTCTGCAATTCTTCTTTCTCTTTGGCTGAGAATGAAGCACGTAACAAACTTTCTTAACAGGTCTATCATGACTAGCATGAAGCTGAATCGAATGCTGTGCCAAGCACATAAACATCGCCAATCTCTCCCTGCTGTGTCCGTTACGACATTACGACTTCTAGTTCACCTTTCTTGCAGAGAATCTAACCCCGCCAAAGCCCACCAGCAACGCACAGAGGACTAAGATACAGATAACTGAGATTAAGAGCATCCATAAAAAATTCAATGTTTGCTATGAGGCTTGTATTATTGTAATCGATGTTCCGCACAAGAGCCAGTGTGCATTTACATCTGGTTGAACTTCATAACGAACTAAAAACAAAAACATGAAGACATAAAACTAAATGGTCAAAAGCTTTGTCACTAATAGTATTTAAACTAAGAATTTACCTAGTACTCACCGACCATGACCACAAAACGAACAGTGAGAAATTTTAACCCCGATCGATTTGTACCTGATTGAGAGGCTGCGGACGGTTTATCCTCCATAGGCTGGGCAGACAGCTGCTCCTCTGAGTCCTGATTCTGAGACCCAGAAGCCTGCCAGGAGTCTCGGCTCTGAGCCCAGGCCTTCCTTTTAATTCCGGCCGGGGGGGTCTCGCACTCCTCCATGTCCTTGGCTTGGACGGGACGCTACAGCGGGGGGCGGTTCACCTGCAGAGAGGGCCGGACTTTTAGTGTCGAGTAAAACAACAACGGCCACGGCCCCGAAATGAAACAGTCCTGTTTTGTGTCATAAAAAAAGCAGACGTCTAGTGTCTTTCTCTTACCAACTCTGCAATAAAAGCTTAGCGCAGACACACCAGCACACACATCATTTGCTTATTTGAGAACTTCAAGAAGTGGAATGTACGAGCAGGTCTTTAATGCATCACCTGCATGCGAAATTAAGGGTGTCGATGGAAAGCAGAGAGTTTGACAGGCCAGACGCCGGTACATTAAACAGTCTCCATTAGTTACATTAAACTGTCCCCATCATATTTATAAAGAGAGCAGAAATAAGCCCACAGACAGAGATCTCAACACGTGTGCATTTATAAATGTGTGAAAAGTTCTTGGATTACATTTACATTTATTCATTTAACAGATGGTTTAATCCAAAGAGACTTGCAGATGCATTTTTCTTATATCGATAGTTCACCCAAAAAAACAAATTTCTCTCATCATTTACTCAGCCTTGTGTCATTTTACACCAGTATAACTTTCTTTTCTCTTCAGAACACAAAAGAAGTTGTTTTGAAGAATGTCGTTACCTGGCACCCATTCACTCATTGGTTTTGTGTCCATACAACAGAAGTGAATGGGTGCCGTCGCTTTTCCGAGACCGACTTTCTTCAAAATATCTTCTTTAGTGTTCTGCAGAAAAAAGAAAGTCCTATAGATTTGTAACGCCAAGAGGGTTGGTAAATAATGAAATAAATCGATTTTTTGGCGGAATTGTCCCATTAAGAGCCAACAATAAGCACAGCACACAATGCAATAAAGCAGAACCTTGCTCATGATGATAAGTTCATAGATTCATGAGACATAATAACATTTTTCAAATATGCATACTATTTCTCAAACCTTTTTATGCTTTTGTCAAGCTTCTATAAAAAATCAATAAAGAAATACATTGATACTGCATAGCCTGTGTAACATTTACAAACTAGCAATCACTTTCAAAATATTGAAATGTTTTCTCCCATATTACGTGCAGAGACAACTGACAACATGCTGTTCATGATTTAGTCCAATTCTTATGAAGTGTGTTTGTGTCTGTGGGGGGGGGGGGGGGGAATGTGAAGGGGGACTTGGTTGGAATAGATGGTTGTATCAAAAAGTAAAAAAAACAAGTAGAGCAGGAAATGTCTGTTTAGTTGAAAGATTGTGAGCTGGTGCAGAGTCATTTCCTGTTTTGAGATCTGGGACTTTTTGGAGGAACAGATGACTTTCACCAAATGGGATGGATCTATAATTCAGCATCTCCCACATATCACACGCTGCTATTAATAGCACGCGACTATTTTCAGACTAATTTTCATAAGCAGAAACACTAATGAAAACACGATGAACCACAAGCACCACATAACCCCGGTGAATAAAAGGAAAGCGGTTAACCTTAGATAATATACCTGAATGAATAGAGAATAGGACTGTTATAGTACACAAGACATCCATTATAACAACTATTACAAAACACACAAAATTACTTGATTCTGATCGGTCAGCTGTGACATTCAAAGATATGCCATTTTCTGATAACAACTGCTAAAACTAATAACACAGGGTCAGCCGGGTACTGCGAGTTATTTTGATCTTACAAATTATTTACTTGCATATATATTTACATTTATAATTAACAACGTTTGTGAAAGTTACAAATGTTTAAACCAAATTGCATGTCCTTGACTTGGCTTTAAGCCAATAGGAAACTTTTTTCCTCATGGAAGATTTGCATTAGTTATAAACAAGCTAAAAATATTTCAAATCATTTTTGGTATTTATTCGGCAATAGCAAGCCTGTACATTGTGCCTTATATAAACACTGTGAGGCTATCACACAACCACTAAGCAAATCAATTAATAAAAGCAGAAATATTGATTTGAGTTTATTGTTTTATTATATTGTATAATGTGGGGATACATATAAGAGACACATAGAAGATAGCAGAGCCATGCAGAAAAGTTTTTCACAAACCGGGCTTAATGCTAGTCCTAGACTATAATGAATATTTGAGCTGTCTTAACTAATAATAACTTTCTCTGGCATATGGTAAAATTACTCCGTATCATTGTTTTGTCTATGTATATGTACATCAGTAATGTGTTTTTCTAAACTCTAATTCGATTAGATTTTAGTGATCATGATTCAAAAACGTCTTTGAATGTTGTGATTGACCAATCAGAATGAAGTATTACAGAGAGAGATGAAATAATCTTTTAAAATTACACCAAGTAAACAAACTCCAACATGAACAACTATTAACTGCACAAAATCTAGTCTTAAAGGGATGTGTATCCCTTCCTGTGTTCGTTGTGTAAATCCACATCAGAGGATTTGTTATTTTTAGACTCCTACACGAGAAAAGCCCTTTTGACCCTTAAAAACTACTTGATTTATAACACACTTTAATGTCAAGCTAATTTACACATCACTGTAACAAAATGCCTGAGCCGACCAGGAAGATCCAGGCTGGAACACTATGTCCAATTTCTATTTTTTTTAGCGCAATCAATGTGTTTGTTTACAAAATTACAGTTGGACTTTATGTCAAGTAAAAAAGGGGTACCCCAAGGATCTATTTTAGCTCCTCTCTTGTTTTCCACATTTATCAATGACTTGGAGTGGCTGGTGCTAATATACATCTGTATGCTGATGAAACAATCATCTATACTGCAGCTTAATCTATAAATAAAGGAGTACTAAATCTACAGAATGAATGTAATGTTATACAATGTTCATTGTTACGGCTGACATAGGTATTAAATTAAAAAAAGACAAAGTATATGATTTTTAGTCTTACTAACTCTAAAAGAGCAAATAAGGGGATTTCAACTCTGGATGACGTTGTCATCTCATACTTTATATGTTTAATGTAATTTTTTCCATGCAGTATTTGGGGCTTGTATTTAATAATTTTTGCATTGTGGGATCTATTTAACGTGTTTGAAGAGTGTTGGAATTGCGTAAACGGTCTTGACTGACTGAAATATAAAAATAAATAATAAAATGTCACTCACGGGACATCTATCCACCTCACGCTTGAAACGTTACCAAAATGTCCAGCAAAAATGAGTCCAAACACGAGTTTGTAACATGGCCAGTATTAACAAAAAAGTAATTTCATATGCAAAAACACGGTTCATAAATAATACAACAATTCCAATACAAAAGTGAGGCAGGTTGACAGATTTCATAAAGAGCAAACAGCAGCACACAAACAATTTGTGAGGACAACATGTTGTTTTGTTTCATCCCATAAACAAAGAACTCGTGGTTTCCACTTCATTTTGGACCTGCGATTTGTAAACAGTGCAGATGGAGTTACTCTACATGAAATGGGTAAACTTGAAGAACATGGATGGGGAAAGCCAGCGAGTTAACATAAATAAGGGCTACTTACATCCTAAGGTATGCCGTCCATCCACCAATCACAGGAGAGATAAGGCATGCTAAGTGAGTCACGACTAAAAAACCCAAACCACACAAACAAGTCAAAGTGTAAACAGAACCTCAGATATCAAACTGCGTCTTTGTTTTGAATCTTGTGTTATATAAGTGCAGCTGGGCGACATATTAAATATTCACAACCTGTTCGATTTTGGTGCCAATTTTCAACTAACATGGGACGCTGAAGTTTTTAGGATCAAATGGACAAAAGTAAGTTATTTAGTATATAAGTGTAAGTACATAAAAGAAACAATCAAAAGTTACCTTCAAAACAGTAAGCTTTTTTCCAACAGCTGTCAAGTTGGTCCAAATTTATTTTTTCATTGAACATTACTTCTGGTCACCCTTAAGGTTTTTTGTTGGTTTTGGAAATATTTAACCAATGAAAAGTATGGAGAGCTTGTAAATGGTGACAACAAACTGTTAAATTATGTAAAATATTCAGATTTTTATCCATTTCCTGAAAAGGGAGTGCAAATCCTAGTAAATTCGTACAGTGTGTGTTCTTAAGGGGCGTCTACAAATAATGCATTTTTCTCTTGAAGAATAGAATAAAATAGCATGCCCTGAGTTCTAAACTAAATTACAATTTTTAAGCTCAAAACACGACAAAGGAGGAATACAGGGATTTTAATAAACCCAATATCACACTCCGCTCTGTTGTATGATCTTTCAATCTATGACAAATGCACCTCCTCTTCCCCTCCCACCCTGCTGCTGTCCTCAAAACTGCCAACAAAAGATCTGAAAAGGACTATTTTTAAACACTTCTAAAACACACGCTCTCACTATGACCTCTTTCTGTCTAAATGACGATGTCCCTGTTCCCACATCTCGCGCCAGATCTGTCCGGTTCTTCGTCGTGTCCGTCCTCACGTCCCAAAGGGCATGAACCAAAACAGGCCTGGGGCTTTAAGTCAAAAAAGCCATAAACACAAACACGTCAAACCACATCCTAAGAAACATCCAACAATTATGACTGATCCCTTCACAGATCTAGTAACCATTTCCATTCCAAACAAGCCGATCGGGATATACCTTTCAAAGTTATATCATCCAGCTCTCGTCATGAAACATTTGGCTCTCAAAATAACCTTTAATCTGCTATAGACAATATGTCGGTGAAAAATCCAATCTGATTTTAAGAAAGAATGCCCAGCAACCTCAAAGTAATGTTATCTTGCCAGTTGCCACCGAACAGTGATGTCATCGGCTTCAAAGCAGGGTTACTCAATTCTGGCACAGCGAGCTGCTCTTTCTGAACCACACCTGCAATGTTTTTTTCCCAAGCTAGAAACACAATATCCACTTTGCTTCTGTGCCTTGGTGAATTGCCACCCTTAATGACCTTTAGAATTGCTCTTTATACAGACCAAAAGCCAGGTCCGTGAAATAACATGGCATGCTGACGCAGTCCTCCATTGTGATATTGTTTTAAAGATCAGGGTATCTATCAAAGAAAAGGTTATTTTTTACCCCTCCTATTGGGCCCAAACAGACAACAATACAACGCTGCTACAGATTACAGACTTAAATCTTTGAGAAGATCAAATGTCTGCATGAAGAACCAGCAGATTTCTCTCTCAGGAATGCAAACATGAACAAAGGAGAGTTGAGAAAGTTCAATACAAACGGGTTAAAAGCTTTTGTGTGGCAAAAGTCAAAAATAGCGTTTGTGTGTGTGTGTCTGTCTCTTCATTATCATGCACTGACCCACAAATCCAAGCTTGTGTAGCTATGGAACCGTTTGCCTTCTCATACAATAAATTGTTTCAATGGTTAAAGGAACAGTTCACTTAAAATTAAAAATCTGTATTAATTTACAAACTGTCAGGTTAAAACTCCATTAAAAATGTATTTTTTATGATGAACACAGAGAAAGATATGTGGAAGTATGCTTGTAACCAAACAGTTCTGGGGCACCATTGACTACCCTAGTAGGAAAAATGTATTTATAAATTCCTTTGTTCTGTTTAACACAAAAGAAGATATTTTGAAGAATGTTGGAAAGCAAACAGTTTGGGGGCACAATTGACTACCATTGATTTTTTCCTACCACCGTAGTCATTGGTGGCCAAGAACTGTTGGTTACACGCATTCTTCCAAATATCTTTCTCTGTGTTCATTAGAACAAAGAGTTCTGTGCAGATTTGGACCAACTCCAGGGTGAGTAAATGATGAAAGAATTTTTCTTGGGTGAACTGTCCCTTTAATATAGGGATATAATGAAAAAGCACTGTGTGAAACAGGATTAAGTCTCATAACAGTTTTGCTTCTTATAGCTTAGAAACAGCTCATGGAAGAACAGCAGACAGCGTTTCTAGAGGCCAAAACCATCTCTTTGTTACGCAACCAGAAGAGTGTTGAAATCAATCTCTTTTGATGATTCGAAGATCCTTTGTTTTGAAAATCTGACACAGTGCTTACAGTACTGGCACTTTGGATAATTCTCTCACCGCGCCTGCATTTAAGTCTTTTTCCACTTGTCTTCAGACAGCGAGTAAGAAGATTGAACGTGACAATAAATTCAGACGACATCAAATTCTTCTGTCCAGAGGAGATTGAGCATCTGGCACAACTTCCGGAAGTTTCTGTCGCCTAATGATTTGAAAAGTCTCAAGAGTACAAGTGATTATTCATGTTGCTATTCTCCTGTCTACATCTTTCATCCCAGTTCTGGAGCAGTTAGATTGTACATTACCACAGTTTTACAACTGGTTTCACAGGCCCAAAATTTAAAGGGGTAGTTTATCCATTATATGTTGAAGAACGTTGGTTACCAATGTTTTTTTGGGCGAACTATAACTTTAAATAAATGACCACCCAACAGAGAACCAAAATTGTTTATCATAATCTTTTTATACATTTTTATCATATTTCATTGCAAATACTGGACAGGTTTGAAAAACGAGTACGAAACGAGTTTGGGTGGGGTGGGGCGTGTCCCTCATGATAATAATGATAAGATTTTAATTTCAACACTGATACAAAAATGTATGCTGATAAAACCATGAAAAGATTGAGTAATTAATTAAATCAACACAGTTAGATTATTAAAAATTCACTATCAATGTTTTGGAAATACAGTAAACATTTAAAAGAAATGTCAGCGTGAGGTTAAGCATGCGTCATCTGTCTGTCAGCATCTGATTGTAATGTCTCTCATGCTTGTCTGATTTGTCTGTCTGATATCAGTGGTCTCACCTGACATTTTGTGTTCAAACATAGGCCTACTGGTGCGGAGCAGGGCAAGCATTTTTTTAATCCATTCTTATGAACTTAAGCCGCCGTTCACATGGCGCTTGCGGAGCAGAGGAATGGAGTTTCCATGGGAATGGATTGAAAATGCTCGCCCTACTCCGACTACTTGTGCCCGTCCCCAACATACAGCACAGAAAAACGGGCAAGAGAGACACAAGCCTTGTCGCTATTAGGTCCAGGTGATTTGATATCTAGAAATCTTTTCAATTTTTCTCCGTCCAACTAAAACCTTGTCCACTTTAGCCGTTTTCAGAACATGGAAAAACAAGAGTACTTTTTAAATGATTACATACTGTGTTGTCAATGTTGACATGCACTCTATAATACTTTTTATTTGTTAATTACGACTAAATGTCGTACTGATCCCAGAGCCGTGCTTCACAGACAAGCGACGCATACAAATAAGTATCGACACATTGCATATCGCAGGCAGCTCGGTTTCAATAGGATTTATGGTATCGCGATAAATTATCGTGCAGCCCTAACAGCTATTGTAAAACCCAAACAACAAACAGGGAAGTGTGGAATGTGGACAGCAATTGAAGGTTTAATGATGTAATCTAACTGCTGAATCAGCACAGTGGGTGTAATGCAATAAAGTCAGAGGTTCTTGTTTCAACACAATTTGCCTTAAGGTGTACGACAAAAATGCAGAAAAAAAACATTATTTGTGAAGAATTTAGCAATTCTCTTTCTAGATCATTCGATCAGATTACAAGATAATTTTGTTTAAATTTAAACAGAACGCAAATGTATATGCCCACGTGTATGTCAGGTTTTGGAATAAGACGTTTTTTGGTTCCCAACCCTATAATTTCCTTTGATCAGATTGTAGCCTCTAGTCACCCAAAATATAGATAACTGTATTCTTGACAGAAAAGCAAGAGACACAAATAAATGACCCAAGCTTGGGCCTGTTGTTAAAGGTCCAACCACAGAGACACACCATGTACCAGCATTATGATAAAACCGTTTAATCATTAGCCTGAACAAGGTCAGCGGTTCCCAGGGTTTCAATTTGCGCAGTGTGAAACAAACATATGGAGCACTCAGTGTGTTAGCCTGAGCCTGGGTGTCAGTCAGGAACAGGTGAGGCTTCAATTTCATACCTTTCGGGTCAAATCTTTAACTCACAGCACCGCACAGACCTTCAAATGAGTGAAAGAAACGGCGGAAATGAGTTTTACTTAAACAATCTGTTTTGCTTTTTTAAAACAAAAACGCACACCCTCGCGAACAGCAATGACATTGGACCCAGAGGAGTGCTGTCTCGGATCCCAGGAACTGGGCCGGGGCTCAGGATCTGATTATGGAAGAAATACGGAGAGCAATTTGATGAGATACACACAAGAAAGATGGACACGCTTCCACAGAACCATGTTGTAAACATCTCAGCGCAAGGTCCTGATAGATCATGAGAGAGTATGCAGAAAAAGGAAGTAAAAGTGCTGCATATTTAACAGCAACACTTTCATGTGAATTTCTAGAGTAGGCAGAAAAAAAAAATATTCTGACTTGAAACTGGATGAGCTAGATTAAAAAATCTGTACCAGTATGGAAAGCTGCCTTAGTTGTTCGGCAACCAGAAACAGCCTTTAGATGGGAACACTTTAGACGGTTTCATCAGATGCACCAGCTTGGCCCGAAGTTAACTTGCGGCCTGTGTTTGTTGATCGATCTGGCTGGTGGATTATAATACAACTATTTTAATTTAATTTATATTCATATTATTTAAATTGATATTTGATTTTAATAAATTTAATTTTTTAATTTTAAATTTAATAAATAAACAATTTGGTAAACGGGTCATGTAAGTTCTTTTACTGGTAACCCCAAATAATACTGGCAGACATACTTTTTACTTGCTTGCTAATGTAATTTACTTATTTTGCTTGTTTTTAGAAATAATTTAGGCACTCTCTCCTTTGTGGATGTGTACCAGAAGTTAAATTCCCAGTAAACCGGATGTTGTGATCGTTATTACTTCCGTATTCTGACACATTTCCGAGTGAAAAGGAATATCAAAGGAGGAAATTAGTGGGCGTCGCTGCGAATTGATTGGACGTGTAAAACCAGCTGTTGCATCGATTTTGAAATGAAGCTCGGAGTAGACTGACAGTTGAAGGGGAGGAGTTAACGGATGCTCCTGTCAAGGCATCTAATTTACATAATTTAAGATGGATAGTCATTTCAGGGTGGAAGTCTATATTAATTGAAGATTATGAGCGTACATTAATTTTAAAAAGAAAATGAACCACATTGATAAGCTATTTACTATAAACGCTGCAATATTTCATGAAAAAATAATTGTCGTTTTTAATTTCAATGGGACTTTACGGTTGGGCCTCAAAAGTGTGCATGCACACTTGCACGGTAACATTTGTTGCTTTGAAACTTTGAAGTTATCGCAGATTTCTATAAGAAAGCATCACTTAGTGCTGTACTGTACGGCCTTTAATGGGATGAGAGTTTTGACAGGCTTTTATTTTATAAAAATCATTTAAAATTTGGTTCAACTAAAAAAATGAGGACAGTAAAAATCAGGGCACTTGAAGTAAGTTCTATCCCTTATTGTCTTATATGATTATGTTTGGAAAAAGAACACCAAAATCTATCATACAAAAACATGAACTATTCATCATCCAACCAAACATGTACCATATTCCCATTGCTGCCATTTTAATGCACAGCCTTTTGTGAGCAAGCACAACATCAAAAGGTAAACTTCATTCCAAAGTTTCCAAATGCTTCACCTGTCAGTATGACCCAAACCACATCAGTGTATTAACACATTTTAATGTAGCACTCTATACTTCAACAGTTATTAAGCAATCGCAGTACATACTGAACTACATGACAACATCGTGTTCCTCATATGGAAGTGTGCAAGCAGTCTTTAAAACCCTCTTGAGGTTTTAGTAAGCAAGGACTGTTTGCAGGCTAACTTCATTTCCTGTGAACAAAGCCCCCGATAGCCATTCACAACACCCACAAAGGACCTTTTCTCTCTGCATGCGTGACTCTTTACCATCGTACAGGACAGAAAAACAAACCAATCGGAACAAAGCGCTCCTGCATTAATCTTCTTGTTTGCAAGATGGTTTAACTGCATCAACCAAAGTGTGAGACCACAGTGTTTCTCAAGATGTTAAAAAAACACACACACGCACGCACACAAAACATTCAAACTTGTACTTTTGTAACATTAAAACAACACAGACTTCCTTTCTTTCTAAAACAATAACGCAGAATCTGCTGTGGGCGCACAACCTCTGTTTTGCAGGTCTAATACGGGTAGGTTACAGCTGACGGCTTACGTAATTCTTATTCTTCCATACACGGTTCTGGAGCAGCAGGTCATCAGGCCAAACCAATCAAGATGGAATCAAAGCCCGGGAAGTAACAGCAACATGAATTTGCATGAAAAAAAAGTGTTTTAATGCTCTTTAATACAGTCAAACTGCCTACTGTAAATAACTGTACGCTGCCAAGGAAACAGAGCCACACCTTTTGTTTAGTTCGTCTAACACAGTTTCCATGAAAAGCAGCTTGAGACTTGTTAATACTAAAACCGACGCAGCTCGCTATTCCAACCTGCTGCTACTTGTTTAAGGAACAGTTCATCCAAAAATGACAATTTAGTCCTTCTTTGGTTTCATGTCTAAAATAGCACTTTCACCTACGTCATGCGAGGCAAACATCACCTGTTATCAAATTTCCTCAGACCTGTTGAAATGTGTAACTTGTGAATAATGTGACAAATGAGATTAAGCAGAATATCCTCAGTGAACAGTGAACCCAAAATGAAGTCTTAAAGTCACATTTGCGTTGCGTTTGAGCAAATGGCACTATTTTGGATAAACTATTCCTTTAAGTGAATTTTAGGGCATGCTCTCACCGCTGGGGCAAGAATGCAGTAAATCATGTGACGGTACACGGATTCACTCATGTTAACTCTCACACACACACATTTGTCAGCTGTGTTTACACCTCACATATAGTATCTTATCTTAAGAGACAGTGTAGAGCACTCCTGACTTTAATGTTTGCACGAAGCAGACCTGCCCTACTTTCAATATTCACATAAAACTTTAAAAGTCATTTAAAGGAAAGAGTGGAATGCACTTTTAAGGAGAATTAAAAGCCAACAGACTAAACTGACAATGGATGAGCGCCTCAAAACTAGCAAAGGTTTGAACCGTCTAGACAAAGTTGAGTTTTTTGACTACCTCAAAACCAGTCTTAAGAGTATTTGTTTAAATTTAGATTTTTGCATCATTGGAAAGCTGAAGAAATAAGCTTTCTATTGATATATGGTTTGTTAGGATAGGATACTATCGGGCGGAACAACAACTGTCAACAAAGCTGGAATCTGAGGGTGTAAAAAAAGCAAAATATTAAGGAAATCGCCTTTGAAGTTGTTAATCTGAAGTACTGTAGCAGGCCATCCACTCACAAAAAGAAAGTTTTTATACATTTATGGTAGGAAATTTATAAAATGTCTTCATGTAACATGATCTTCACTTAATATCCTAATGATTTTTGGCAAAAATAAATATCAGTCATTTTTACCCATACACTGTATTTTTGGCGAATTCTAAAAATGTTCCAGTGCTTCTTAAGACTGGTATTGCTGTCCAGGCTACTGTTTATTGACAGGGCGTGATCATAAAATAAAATACCTAAACACAGCTTTCACTTCAGGTGAACTGACCGAAACAAATACAATCCAAAAATGAGCAATACATGCAGAATGCAATGCAAGTGAGACTACACAATATTCACCAAAAAAAGTTTCATTCCAAAAAACACATCAGGTTACTAGTAAACATCAACGCAATTAATTTAAAAAAATGCATTAGACTCGAATCGTGTTCATAATGTCATTCGATTCTCCTTAACAGAACATGCAAGGCTGTATAGATTTTGCCCTAATCTGATGCTGTATATTACACAAACTTTGCTTGACATGCAAAGCAACTCTACTAGCAACTGTTAACAAGACACCTTTGAGATTAGCTCGCGTTTATTGCGTATTAAAGCCCGAGCTTTAGCTCTATACACATTGAATCGCTGAATTTCAGTCAGTCAGCAAATGCAAAACCTCACAAGAGCAGTTACGGCATGAGAGCGCAAATTATTAAAAAAAAGAAACAATCTAGTAACAATAGTGCAAGTGTATCGGCCCCCAAAGAACAAGAACGAAAAACTTGATCTCACCATCTCTGGACAGGACTTGGTGTTGATAGCGCGCTGAGAGTTAAAAAGTATCTAGTGCACCGAGGCATCTGCCAAAACTATTCCAAAACTTCATGAAGTACGATGCTTCCGCTTCCGGAAACAGTGAAAAGTAACATAACATGGGCGAGACAAACCCAAAAGTACGCCTGGCCTGAAACCTGCTGGAAGAAGGTATGCAGTGCACTGATCCCAAAACAGTTAGGCTGCGATCAATCTGGTGGCGTTTTATCACTGAACAACGTTTACATGACTCGTAAAGAGAAGTCCAATCAAAGTCCGAATGAGATCGTTGACCTTAGAATAACATTTAAAAATGTTCAATATGTTTTATTTTTATATTTAAATCATGTACATATATGTGTAGTGTATGCCTCTACGTTAATGATGATGCGAAAATAATTATGATAATGTAAATTATTTAAAACCCAATTTGGGAGTAAGTGTAGGCTAAACTGTTCGATTTTGCCTATTTTGGGGAGAAATGAAACCCGATTTGAGTTTCAGATTTGTAACGCACACCTACAATGCGTACAATTTACTCCGGTGTACACTGGTGGTATTTAACTGAATGAAACATTTATTTTTACAAAGCAAATAATTTAACGAACAGTTGTAAATCTACCGATTTATGGAAGTTACATCACCGAGCATGCAAGGACGTGGTCATGCATGTGCGATGACGCGTCAGTGATACAGATCTAACCAGCAGACTGTAAAAACACAATCTGTCTATTTTGCCACAATGCTTGATGGTCGAAGTTTATACCTTCTGAGCGGATGTTAAGGGCTATCCATCAAGACAAAATGAGCATGTTGTGTTGAAAGACACATTTAAACACATATAATATGATTACTTCAGTCGACATTAAGTGTTCCAGAATAATTCACAAAGAAAGATTAATTAAAAAATAATGCGTTCACTGACACTTGCTTCACTGATGCTTGTTTGTTTCAGCAAAATTGAAATAATTGCTAATTCAATTCGATTTTATTGCCAACATTTCTCAGTGGAATCTTAATTACAGTTCTTTTGCCGTAAAACAGATGGCAAGAGGTATTGTGTTCTTCTTATTACCCAGTGCATAGTTACAACTTGATTTATGGACCACAGTCAGTATTTTTTAAACAATATCTCATGTGAACGATTATCCCTTTGATATTATGAAGGCTAAAATGTGAAATTCAAGTATGTCATTCAAACTCATGTTATTTAATACGAATTTACAGGTGTGCTGTAGCAGAATACGTTCACAATACAGAACATAAAGCAAACAACTTCAGAACTGCATGCGTTTAAATTGTATTACTTTTGATAAAGTTGATTAAGTTATTGACTGTCAAAATTAAGCTGATTACCTTAAATGTGTTCCTGTGAGCCATCATTCACAATGTCATACCACAATAGGGTGAAAGATTATTGAGGGGTTTTATATCAAGACTTTCCTAATATTCTATTCTATTCATTTTTGGGTACAAGATTGGAAAACATGTTGAGGTATGATATTGAAGAAGGCTTGTTTTTCAATTTGACCAGAAGATGGCGCTTGTGTCAATGATTAGATTCGGTCTCGTGATCATTTTAGAGACATATCTCATACACAGTGTGTAAACTGAGTATTTAGGGCTAAAAGCGCCAAATTATTCACTATACATTTTGAATAATATATTATATATGTAGGAAAGAAAGTACAGCACATTTGTTTCGCTTATTTATGCACGATTTGGGCATTTTGTTTTGGTATATATATTAGATTTGTGAAGGATAAATTAGAATTTTGTAAATATTTGCAAAATCATTTATAATGCACTCATTTATAATTCGTAGAATTTTACAAATGCTATTTCAAACGATGTGTTAAAACGTGTCTGTTGAGAAGTGGAGTAATTTATATACTGTTTCATTAATATACAGCATTTTGTAATAGATTTCATTTGCAACATTAATAATCATCGTATTTAAATAGAGCGAAACAGATTATTCATTCGAATAAGCAGGCAGGCGTTCCTATAAATTCTTTATTGAAATAACAACTAAAATGTTCAATATTAGACTTTACTGTTTGGTAACGACTAATAGAAATTATTATAAAGTGACGTTTTTATTTGACTGTCAATTTAAAGTTAGTTTATGACATTTTAACGTTAGTGTATAACATGTAAAAAAACGATATTTAAAACCAGGTTCAAGGTAGCACAACGTAGCAGTAATTGCCCCGAGGGGACACATTGGCCCCATATGCAGCAGGTGGCCTTACCTGCAACCCGAACGGGCCCTTTAACTAGAGAAACAGAATGCACAGAGCACCACAGATGGGTCACCAGCCAAAATGAGTGCCACTGCATGATTTATTGTGCCAAAACACCAAAGAACTAATCAGCGGACAAACTAATTAATACAAATCTGCATTTTTGCATAAGCAATGAGAGCAACGAGACTCGCAATAAAATAAGACAGAGAGAGAGAGGAGAAATGTATTCAGGTGGAGGGACGTTGGTTTGAATGCACAATTCTTGTCGGAGAAAATATCAGTTGGTTTAGGGAGATGTATAGGTCAAATCATTAATAATTATCAGTATGACCTCATGTTGTGTTTGTGGGGTCATCTTAATATTAACAAAACTTTGCGTAATTTACGTTTTTTCTACTCAGATCCACCTGGGATATAATCGTTTTTTTTATTAAAATCGTTGTCCCTTTCTTTTTGATTGTCTGATTAGGTGCAAAGGTACTTATTGCAACGATGCAGCCAACCAAAGAACATTTTAGGAACCTTTATTTTTTTCTAATTTTGTGTTTTAAAAGTAGTGCCAATGTGGTTAGTATAGGCAATGATAAATGCATAGCAGAAGCATGAATTAATCGTCACACAACTCTGATGTATGTTCTCTCTCTCTCTCTCTCTCTCTCTCTCTCTCTCTCCCTTTCTCTCAGCTCTGAGTTGCTGTTTGTGGTGCTGAAATCACAATCATCACATCCTTTGGTTTGCATGGCAACACAGAGATACAGACAAGCAAACAGACGGCTCCCTTACGGACCTTTGACCGGCGCAAACTTGTCGATTTTTATGAGAAAGATTAGCAGCACTCAGAGCCCCCGCGTGTCCGTGGACACTTCACGGTTACCTGGTTATCAAATGTCTGCGGTAGGCCATGAACAGATGTCAGGGAGAGATAACCACAGATAGGCAAACAATGGAAAGAAACATTTTTCACGCTTGAAGAAACAGCAGGGAAGGATAGCCGAGAAACTTTAATCAAACTTTTCTCGTAACATTCAGGTAGTGAAAAAAAACTGTCGTTCGATTAACATCTGTAAAATTCAATCTTAATTAAAACAAGTTATTATGGGAAAGAAGAGTACATTTTTTTGCAAACCAAAAATCTAAACTTCCTTGACATGTTAATTTATGCTGAGAATGAAACGAAGAAACAGTATTAAATGCATGGCTTTTTATAGGCAGTTTTTCTAGTTGTTGTCCTGGTGTTATCATTCATTTTACGCAACCACTTTTCAATTTTAAGACTTGGTCTTATGTGTTCCTGTTGATATTAAATAATGCCACATTCCTCGAAGTTTTTAATTTATATCACATCACAAATTAACGCTCCACACGCATTTAAATTACTCATGTCTTATTCCCTCATTTATTTACTTGTCTGTCCAACGGTTGATCTCTATTTTTAGGGGGGTTGAAGGGGCAATAATATTAAATTGAATAGAAAACAGCAGATTTCGGACGTTGGATGAGGTTAGTGAGCCGTGAAACAGGCTTTTTGTCGGTGCGCGTGCAGCTCGCGTGCCGACCGGCGTTGACAAGAGGGGGACGAGCCAGACTTTGCAATTACTGTTTACAATCAATAGAGATTTTAGATTACAATCTAAAGAAAAGACGAGAAAGATTAGAGACAAAAATCAAATAATTTGTTCAACAATCCATAAATTCTTAAGTTGTTAAAGACATAAATAGTGTGATGTCTGTCATTTCTTCTACGACTTGTCAAATGTGAACGCACAAAATTCAAATGTGTTTATTATTTTCAGATAGGCTTATAATAATAATAATAATAATTTTCATTGCATTAGACAGGAGACTGTTGTCCCTAAGTGCTTTTCCTGTAACCAAAATAATAATAATTAGTGGCAAAACCTATTAAGTGATTATGAGCTAATTTATGAACACTCATAAAGAATTGTGCACATTAAGACAAGGAAGCACACACGTATGCAACGGGATGCGTCGACAGCAGAGATGGTCGTGATTGAATGTGTCCCACGCTTGAAAGAGTTAATCCATCCTGCGGGTACAAACAGGTCCACGGAGTCTCTAACTGGCGACAGATGGCCACTTTCTTTCGGCCACAAAGGGACGGAATACGGAGCTCTAGCGAATACAAATGGAAGAGGTCACGTGACGCTTGAGGCCGTTTTCCTGACGTAGTCGGCCATATGGCGCGTGCCGGGGGAAGGGGCGGGGCCAGATGCCAATCACGGACGCGGGGTGGGATTGTGGAGGCAGACTCAGATATCCACTCGCATCTTCCAGCATCAGCAGCACCGCTATATAACCAGAGCATCCCATCGGCGCAGCCACATTAGTCTACAATCCGCAGGACTTCCCACACCACGAGGGGCATGAAACTGTCATAACAAAACCATTCAACAAATCTGAGGTATGTTTTTATCTTTATGCTCATTCTTGTTGATATTTTCACTTAATACATATCCTGAAAAGAGTATAGCATTGCTTCAAACCTAGTTGAATGGATGTTTGGTTTTAGAGCGCATAATATGTTGCATTAAAGTAGGATATACATTTAGAGTATAAATAATACCAGGTCTAGTACTGTATGAATATCTAAGCTGCGTGCCGTATTATATGCTGGAGCGAAATAATAATTTTCCTGTTAATTGACTATTAAAGCCAAGCCTACTCTAAATGTAAAATGTGAAAATCTTTATAGATTTTTTGTAGTTATAAATAAGAACAAAGCTATTTGAGAGTCAAATTTCAACGGTAAAAAATCAAGTTTAGTAATTCTTAATGTAGTTTTAAACATTTTTATATTAAATTTGATGAATATTAAATACGGGTGACGTCATCGTAAGTAACAATCCTCAACTTAATATCTTAATTTTTATTTAAACATTATAAACTGATCAAATAAACAAAAGTCTGATCGGTTAGAAAAAAACTGGGGGTGTTACAGAAAGCAGCAATTATAGATCCACAGGTTATGTTGATGAATTTCTGGAAAATTCTTTATGCATAAGAAGGGAGTTGCTCTCCCGTGCAAAACAATAAAAGAGTAATGGGCAATGATAAAGGAATGTTAAAGGGTACAGTTTTTGATGGTTCACTCACAGGCTTCATCTTTTGCAGAATTCTAATATGACGAAATCGTTCACCGAGGAAAGCATGATGCTTGATTCTCAAAGCAGCACAAACTGGACGGAAAAGTGTCACAGCAGTGCCCAGGACGAGCAAGAAGAGCAAGATGAGATAAACGAGTCCATGCAGAAAGACATGGAGGACGACGAAGTGGAGCTCAACAGACTTGAGGAGGAGGATGACGACGACGAAGAAGAAGAGGAAGAAGACGGGGATGACACAAAGCCCAAAAGACGAGGGCCCAAAAAGAAGAAGATGACTAAAGCACGTGTGCAGAGATTTAAGATGAGACGAATGAAGGCGAATGCCCGGGAGAGGAACCGCATGCATGGGCTTAACGATGCGCTCGAGAGTCTGCGCAAAATTGTGCCGTGTTACTCCAAAACGCAGAAGCTGTCCAAGATCGAAACGCTCCGATTGGCCAAAAATTACATTTGGGCCCTTTCTGAAACCCTGAGGTCGGGAAAAAGTCCGGATTTGATGTCTTTCGTGCAGGCCTTGTGCAAGGGTTTGTCGCAACCGACAACCAACTTGGTTGCAGGATGTCTCCAACTGAACCCCAGAACTTTTTTGCCCGAGCAGAGTCAGGAGATGCCTCCTCATATGCAAACAGCAAGTGCTTCCTTTTCCGCTCTTCCCTACTCCTACCAAACGCCTGGTCTTCCCAGTCCTCCTTACGGTACAATGGACAGCTCTCACATCTTTCACGTGAAGCCGCACGCGTACGGGAGCGCATTGGAGCCGTTTTTTGAAACCGCGCTCACGGACTGCACTAGTCCCTCGTTTGATGGACCGCTTAGCCCACCTTTGAGCGTCAATGGGAACTTTTCCTTCAAACACGAGACTTCCTCGGAATTCGAGAAGAACTACGCCTTTACCATGCACTATCAGGCGGCGGGTATGGCCGGAGCGCAGGGACACGGGTCTCTTTACGCGGGCACTACGCAACGCTGTGATATACCGATGGACAATATTATGTCTTATGAAGGTCACTCTCATCACGAGCGGGTCATGAACGCCCAGCTGAACGCGATATTTCACGAATCATGATTCTAGTGAACATTTTTGGGACTTTGTCATTATTGCTCGCCATGGTATTCTGTTATCGCCGATGCAAAAAGAGCAACAACATTATATGCTTAATCTTATGTACGTATTTATTGTTGTTACTGCCTTTAGGAGAAAAGAGAATTCCTGTATTCTCGTTCACCTTATGTATTGTATTCTATAGCGCTTCTACGTTGCGGTCACAGGTGGGAATAGGCGTGACCTTCTTCAGAATGTGTTACTTATCCATGCTACAAAATCACAAGCAATAATTTGGAAACTATGCAATTTTTAATCGAATACTGGGCCAATCATAGAAATTAATAGAGATTGCTATATTTTTCAACCTATTACATTTTACTACTTATCTAACCCATACTGAATAATTTTGTTGTGATTTTGTATAGAATTGTTAATTTTTATAAATCCCTGCACCATTCCATGCAAGCCCCATGTTAATGTTTTATAAAACTGATTTATCTCTTGTTTATATAAAACATAACTCGATCTAGTAATAACCAGCAGGCACGTGCTTAATAAATAGGCCTATGTAACGTTGCCTTTGCAATTGATTAGGCTACTGTAAAATCATGCAGAGTTGCACAATTCCGAGCCACTGAATCCCGTCTATAAAGTAATGTTCTGCTTACAATCAGCCATTCTTTATCATTTCAGTGGACAATGTCGACTTGCTTGTCTGCTGGGAAACAAATGTTGGTGTTAGAAGAGGCTCAGTGTTGTACATAAAAGCTTGACTATCACCTTTGAAATTCACCCTGTGTAAATGCTGAACGAGAGGCCTGTCTTTCTAAGATGGAAAATAAATAATGGACTGAATTGGTCTGCTCAAACTATTCGTTTATTTTCGACTCACTTGTTACTGTTTGCAATGGAACAACAAACAAAACAAAACAAAAAATATGCAACCAAAATAAGGTTTGCTTTAAGTTATTCTAGTTTTGTTGAGACTGTTGTGTTTGTGTATATCAGCTCAAGAGATTTAAGTAATAAAACACATTTTTTACCATTATTAAAGTCATCTGTGTATAATATTTTAATAATGCATCACATAACCATCAAGAACACTCACTTAAATAAATAATTTATAGTTGTATTTAGCATTTTAAATATAAAGAAACAACACAATTATTTTATACTTCTTTCTTCATAAAAACCATTCTAACACAATGTTACCAAATGCTTTCAGTTTATGAAAGTGTGGATTTGACTGCTGAAACAAACTAAAAGCTTACATTTTGAAATATAGATGTATAGCCTGTTCTGAAATACTAATTAAGAGGCATCGCACTATGTCTTAAATTATATCCACAGCCAGTATCACAAACCTTTAACCAGCGATTTGCTCGGTCAGTGGGCAATACGAGCATTTCGGGTACCTGCAAGAAAAAAACAAACGTTTTGGCAGATTTTGCGCCAAAGTAAAAACGAAAAACAAAAAGGTGTATGTATAACCAAAGAGTGGTAGAAGTTTTTTCTGAACTAGACGACAATTACATTACCGGAGACGTTGCGTTTTATGCCAATACATCGTTGTAGCACAGAAATTCCCAAATGGCATTTTACAGAGATTTTCATTTTTAAATACATGTATGCATACACTGAATTATCTATAGCAAAATAGAGAACACTTCATTTCTTTGGTTGTTTCTTATCCACAATTGCCTGGAACCGCAGTGGTAGCTAAGCAATGTATACTTTACGTAATAACTTATTAGGTCAATTTAATAATTGTCATTTTATTTCAGCCTATTACAAAGGCTAAACATTCGAAGATCCCGTGGAAAAATGAACCATGGTTTTGTAATAGTGAGAGTGAATAAAGAATCCTTTTTAAGGATTGCTTTATATTTACCACAATTTTAGTACAATCACAGTTGATCTTTGGAAAAAAGATTAGTAACTATGGTCATTTTCTTTACTATGGTTAAGGGAAGCTGAAAAAGCAATAGGTGAAAGAGACTTATTGAAATGCCCCTACAGAGAAATGATCTGCAATTAGATTGAATTTATTCGGATTGACAAAAATGGGTGCATGTAAAAAAAAACGTTTTGGACGAAATGTGTTTAGTATGATTTACAAAAAAATGTATTAATCAAGATGTAAAATTTAAAATAGTTAAGCTTTTTTACTTCTTTCTATACTGTTAACCTGTTAAATTTAAGGGCTCGAAAGAAAGAGCTCCTTACATTTAAACTCACTGTAAAGTCCTTTAGAACTTGTCTTCCTATTTGTGCATCTTTACATTGCACCTGTAGAACGTATAATCGAATCATTCAGCATCTTGGAAAAATGGAGAGGGAGATATCATCCACTAGGACTTGGTTAAGTATAGAAGTCTCTGAAGCTACATTCAGGAACTGTCCAAGGTGCTATCTAAGGCTTTTTCACACCTGTTCATGTATTGTATTTATTGTTAAGTTCTCCATACAAAGAAGGCCTATGGTCTTGACAAAATGAACAAATGGCTGTAGCGGCTTTTATAAACATCCCCTCTCTTTGAAAAAAGTTTTTATTGTAGTAAGACAATGGTAAATGTGAGTGTATACCGAACTATGTTCAAATTATGGGTACACTTCGTAAGGGCTGACCTACGCATAAATAATCGTACATTTAAGTTAATAACTGTTTCATTTAATACATATTAGTATATTAAGTATGATAATATTATGTGTATTTAAAACATATTTGAACTTAAAAGATCTACACTGAACCACAAAAGGGGCGAAGCGCGCCCACGGTAAAGAAAGCCCGGCGGGTGCGCGCGCTGTAGAGGTGCATGGCAACGAGGAAGTTTCTGAGGAGCCTAGAGACTGAGCGCGCCGAGCCGGTAAATTAACACACAAAGGCGAATTGCCGTGAGAACTTTTGCCCCGTAAACATTCACATGATGTTTGAATCCCCGCGTAAATCGACAAACGTGCTCCACGCGTGGTCAGAGAGCCAAGAAGAGTTGCACGAGACGCAACCGGTGTCTCCACCCGGGACGGAAAAATGCGTCAAGGTGAAGAAGAAGAAAAGAAAACAACAGCGAGGCGAAATACGATCCGTCTCGTCCCCTCAGTTACCCAGCGACGACGGCCTTTGCGCGGACGGGGACCGTGCGCAAAAAGAGACGAAATATAAAGCGGATGAAGCGATTGTGCGAGGTATCTTCCAGATCGGGAAGAAAAGCCACGACGTGGTTCTCACAGCGAAGAGGGTAACGTGGACCCCCATTGAACCCGAGACCCCTACAGGTGAGCTGCGCCGCGTACTGTTTGCCTGTTTCCATGGCGACTATACGCTGCTCATGTTTACTTCCTGTGTAGGGGTTGCGTCACTCTAATACTGCATTTGTTAATTACTATTCTTCAAGTGTATATAATGACGAATATGTACAATAAGTGGTCAGATGCGGTCAATAAGTTGTTTTACTTTAAGTAATAGCTCACTCTCTTACTTTCTTACTTTTAATCAAGTAATATTTTGAGTAAACTTCTTAACGAAAGTATTGGATTTTTGAGGTCGACATGTAGCCTATTTATGAAATGTAAAAGAGTAAAACCAATGAAATAGGCTTTATAGTGTAGTAAAGTACATTTTTCCAAAATATAAACATTCTGATGATAAAAAATACTTAAACACTGTCCAGCTTTGGTTGTAATACATACAAATAAAATGCTGTGCCAAAAATGCTATACTAGAATTGATTGAAATAATCAGAAAATGGTTTAGCAAAACATTATTTTCTCATTTCTTTTTTATCATTTGTGGTGATTTGTAGCTAACACATATATTTTTGCGATTATCAACTACAACGTTGCCGAACATTAGCAAGTTTTGCTTAAGGGAACCCTACTACCAGCGAAGAGCAAAAGAGAAACAACAGCAATACAGCAATCCAAATAAAAAAGGGGGAAAGGGGGTAATGTGACTTCTGCCAGAAACTCATGTGTAACAGCTGTGTTGGTAATGGACTCCGGCTGACTGTTGTGACCACCTAAAGTAGGGCATCTGTCAGTCTTATGGACAGTTAGCAAATGTCCAAGTAAATGATACTCAAAACTACCATCTGCATCATTACACTAAGAAGATAACCATATGACTTTTTAGGAGGATTTGATTTCATTCAATATCTGTGAAACACTAGGCCTCTTTTTGTTCTGTTTGCGTTTTTTTTTAAATAATATACCTTGTACCCCCATGTAAATACTGACAGTTTCAAATAATTTGACAGGTAGGCAGATAGATGCACTTTATTTGTGCCACATTCATGTAGAAACGTAACGTGCACATGCAACTAATATTAAGAGAGCTGCTATATAATTTTAGTTTAAAGAACACTATGGGGAGCCCAGCGATTCCTGATGAGTGTTCTAAATTTGATCATTAAGCAAATCTGAATGCAAAAAATGAAACAATTTATGAACATGCCCAGCAGTTTGAAGTTCAGACATGTTCTTCCTGTCTCTGGATGTTGTTTCACGCAAGCACTTCAAAAGCATGAGCTCGGCTGAGCGAAAGAGAGCTTCAGTCAGCCTAAGCTTTATAGACAGTACTTTTCATCTCTGATCCAAGCTAATGTTATTAAGCCACAGCTCTCATTACACAGAAAGCATTCATCTAATAACCCCCTATGGCCTTTACCAAATGTTCTCATGAAAATGCCAAAAAATGACAACGAGATCCTGATATGCTGGGGTTCTCTATTTGACGCTTCATATGATTCTTTCTGCTAAAGGATCAGAATTTTTTCCCCTGATCTCTCAATACGGGTGGCTGAGAGAGGAGATTGGAAAACATTAACCATCGAACAAGCACAATATCACGTTACATGATTGCGATGTGGCATTTCGGAGCTTGTTTCTATGACAACACTGTGCGTTGGATTTCACTGAAGAATCGATGTTTACATCTAACGTTGCTTAATGTCTGATTATTTGCCGAATTTGTGTTGTTGGATTTTTAAGACCCGTGTTCTGATATGACAAAAATATGACACAATTTTTTTTTTGCATATTTACATATGTAGACTTTTTTAAAGGAATTCGCTTTCTGCCATCACTGACTCTCATGTAGTTTCAACCCCAAATTAAATTTCTGAAGAATGTTTTACATGGGTATGGGTTTGAAATGACATGAGAGTTTTTGAGCTGACCACGTGGCTGATCTTTAAATAATGCATCAAGCTTATATTTTTAGAAACCAGAATGATTGCAGAACGATGCACTTTCCAAGCCTTACATTGCATCACTATCGACTCATCTAGTGTTAATGTGCCAGTTTGCTCACCTTTTAAAATTGAATGTAGGATCCGCCGAATTGGCCTCATTAAGGCACAAGCGCAGAAGCGCACCGGAGAGCTGGATTGTTTGCCAAAGGGATCTGGCTTTGACTTTTTGAACCATGAATTTGCTTAGCATTGGCTTTGGCTTCACTTCAGTTTGTCTGTTGAATGTACAAACACGGTGATTTGATCTGGGTGCCAGAGCAGTTCATATGCCTGCAGTCAGTGCTGTTCCTTTCGATCGCTCTGGTGGGTTATGTGTTGCTTTCACCTTTGGCTTTGTAAATATATACACGCAACTCTTGAGTCACGGAGTGCAAATATATGCTTTAGGTTTTTTTTACATGAAATAGAAAACAGAAGACAACAACTTAAGGAAATGTTCCAATTTGAATATGAACATTGAGTTTTTTTACTTAGTCTAAAAAATCTCATCATTGTTGGCACAGAATTTTGCAACACTATCATGGCAAAAACATAACTAGTGCACAATGTGGTTTATTTTGGATGATTCTTATGAATTCGTACAAAATCAATTTTAGTACGATGTTTCTTCGTGCCAGCGACGTTAGGGTTAGGGGTGGGGCTTCAGTATTGCTTTTTGTACTTAAAATTGTATGTTTTTGTACGTTTTGTACCATACAAATTCCTGTGAGATTGGGTGCAATTTTACTACTTACTAGTAAAGGAATATTTCAGAAGACAAAAGAGATCACAATCTCAATTGTTCAATCTAAACAACACAGAGAGTACCTTAAAGAATGTCTTAAAGAATGCTCAGATTTTCAAAGATACCAAAGTGTGCACTTTGAATTATTTTTTATTAGCTGTGTTATCAACCATTTATTAGCTGTCTCACTTATGTCTGTTTTTATTTTCCTAAGCAATGTTGGTTAAAATGATAGTGAGAAGCCCAACCTTCAAGCATTTCATTTTTTTTGAGCCATAGGAAGCAAGTTTGCAGACAAAACAGGGCTGGATTAAACTGATCTTTTAAAAAAGGGTATAATCAGATTGTAGGGATTTTCTTTTACATGATGAGAGAATCTAATTACTTTATATGTCCAGAATAGATACTCATTTAAAGCGATGGTTCACCCAATAATGAAAATTCTTCCATCATTTACTCACCCAAAAGTCAATCCGAACCTGTATGGAGTTCTTTCTTCTGCAAATCACAACAGAAGATATTTTGAAAGAACGTTGGTAACCCCCATTGACTTTTAATGTAGGGACACAAAACACTCATTTCAAAAAAGGATAAATGAATGTTGATAGAATTCTAACTTTTTGGTGAACGCTGCCTTTAAATCTTTATGATACTGCTACATTACATAAGATTTGAAAATTAACATAAAGTATTACATTGATTTTCTTTATTGATCTATCACTTCAAACATTTATTTCCTCTACTTTCGGGTTTACCATATACAAGCTGCGGTTCTAATAGATCTTTGAAAATGACCTGTTTTTCCCAGAACTCTGAGGACTTTGGTTGACTATTGCGGTTAGGAAGGAGCATCTGCCTCAGTGTAGCTGTATGAAACCGGCCGGCCGGACTGGCTCAGCCTCAGATTTCCTAGGCTAATTGCACCACTGAGGTTATTTGATCCCATTTCACAGTATCAAGGGACAGAAGGGGGACATTTTTTAGTCCAGACATGTCCTCCATCCTCAGCATGGAAAGATTTTAGGCAGAGACGAGATAATTCTGAAGTGCCACATCACTCCACATCAGTGCCATTGCACCACTCGGTGATAAATAACTGTACATGCTTGTTTCATAACGTCAATCAATAAAAAAACTTGTCTTCAAGTATAAGACGATAAGTCATATTAATTTATCAATTAAGCCACATTAATGAAGTTATGTTACTTATTTTAGCTGGGCTGTCTTATAGATCACCGTTTTTTCTTTGTATTTTCAAATGACTTTGGCCGTGAGCATAATGAAAAGAGGGTGATGATAATTGTTTATTTCTAGAGCCGGTTTAGAAATAATGAGCAGTACATCATTAGCATCAATAATGAGTCATTATGCTGAGACATGTTCTGCTCCTTCACCAACACCTGAGACTCAGAGCAGGAGCCTCTGGTTATAGTCCGCACCGCACGACATCTTAAGAGTGATGGACTGTTTTTCATCGCGCCATAAGACTGCATTAATCTGCACTGTTTTGACAAGTTAAATCTGAGCATGAGGGTATCTATTAAGGACTCGACGACAGGGTAAAAATACATCATCTGCAAACCAGCGGGAAAGAAAAATAGCAACATGAGCTCTCGCCATTGTTTTTTCTAGACAACAATGAGACTGGACGGAGAGCAAATGTAGAGTTTCTCAGATTTTTTATTGAGAAAAACTATGTGCCTCCAGGAGATTTTTTAAGAAATCTCGATAACGTCTGATTAGATTTTTCAGTTTTTCATTAACAGAGCGTATTATCTGACTTATGCTAGCCCCATAAACTTACATTTATACAACAATTACATATTTGTGTTTATTTCTCCAAAGAAATTTAGAAACTGAGAAAATATTAAAACACAAATGATTACTGAAAACTCAAAGTCTATAAAAGAACACATTTAGGCCAAAAAAATCCAAGCTTGAATATAATAACAAGACAGTAAAGAAAATGCGGTAAAAATTGTTAAATATAGCTGAAAGCACTCCATTATTGGTAGCTCAAAAAGCTAGGGGTGTGACAATATAAGATTTTCACTACATGATTAACAACAAAACTTATACACGTTATCATCATGTTCTATCGAACGGTTTTTTTCGTCAAATTCATGTGATTTGTCGATATACTGTGATTAGATCTTTCATTTTGCATTCACTGCGCTTACTGTGAGATATTTGAGATAACGGTATTGTCACAATATCTATGTTTATGTTTTTTTTAAACAAACAAGTAATGATATCATTCAAATTCATCTTTAATTTAGTATATTTTTTGTTTTCTCCTTTTTTGGCCAACAAATCACACATACAATTCGAGTGTTAGGATTAGAGAGTTTGTAAATCAGCAATATACTGTAATATATACTACTATATACTGTATACACAGTCATATGCCATGTTTTTCTACAGTAGCTTCACGTTTTCACCTTCTTTAAAACGCTATTTGTCATGCAGATTGTCCCGTGTACGGCAATCAGCTGAAAACAGTCAAAGTTCAGACGTGTGACCTTTTTCTATTGCAGTAGGCTTATACAGTGTCACAGTGTAATTGCACACAGGGAACAAACAGACGCTCCTTTGTTTGCATCCTGGGGGCTTGAAAACAGCAATATAAAAATGTAAATATTGAGTTTTAGTGTGTGGGTCTGGGCACACGGGCTTCTACAGGCACAGGTGGAAAATATGCTCTCGGAAGCCATGCTGGGAACCACATGGCACTGCACAACGTGGGGGCAAAGAGTGGCTTGCTGACCTGGCACAAGCTTTCCGCAGTTGGACCCCTTTCAAACCAGGGTATTACTTTCATCTGCGAGAGCACAGCACACATCAACAACAATACGTAATAAGAAGAGAAAACATAGAAACCCTCTGCCAGACAGAACAATGTGGATGCAGGTGATCGGCCAAAATGTAGAGATATATTTTCTGTAGGAGGAACGTCTAATATTGACAAATATCCCATTGGATGACTTAAAAAAATGATAGATATGAATTAAATTTCTAAGTTTACGAAGGACTTAAGGTTTGTTTTAATCGCTAAGCACGATAGCGATAGTAATAGTGATGTTTGTCTTAACAAGCCCAGACGGCATCAGATGACAGACTGCATATTGAAATCACACTGTAACAAAGTCTAGCAGCACAGCTCACTCCTGGTGCAGAATTGATTCTTTTCGTCTATACGTTAGCTGTACGATGACACGACGACGGCCCCCCTGCCTCTCGCATTTGCCGGAACGGTGCTGAGAGGAAGCTTGTATCCATCTGGAAGCAATAAAGTTTTCTAGAAGAGTGCACAGTTTTATTTAATCTCCCTGTGTCTTACTGTGCTTCAAATGAAGGGCTGTACTCATCTTGTCATCTGAAATCAACCTCATGTGCGCCAGAGTATGACACTTGGCAAGCTGGGGACCACAGAGGCTTCGTTCCCTGCTTTGTTTTCTGCTCTCTGGATGTCTGCCTCATGAGGTTCAGAGCAGGATTGGTAATTACCAATTTCCTAAAATTAAATGCTTTTCTGACAACAGGCATTTCTAAGAGAGTGAGACTTACATGATGGAGTGATAAAGCTACTGTGGGTTACTTTTAACACTTTAATTGCAGTGCTTAACTTTGAAAGTAAGTAAGAACATCTACAAGTGGTAAAAAGCCGGAGAACAAAATATCTTTTCAATATCAGATTTTCACTACATGGTTATTGTATCCAAACACATTTTATTGTTAACTTTATTTTTGCTGTCTAAAATATGCCTGATAATGAAAAAGTAAAATAGTTGGCAAACAGCATTTCGTGTTGAAGGGATAGTCTCAAAAATCAATATTCTATGATCATTTACTCACCCTCTTGTCATTTCAAACCGGTATGATTTTCTTTCTTGTGCGGAAGACAAAATAAGATATTTTGAAGAAAGTTGGTAACCAAACAGCGCCGACACGCATTCATTTCAATTGTATTGACACAAAACCAATTTAAGTGAATGTTTGCCCATTAACAACTTTCTTCAAAGTATCTTCTTTTGTGTTCTGTGGAAAAAAGAAAGTCATACAGGTTTGAATTTACAACAGGGTGGGTAAATGATGACAGAATCTTTATTTTTGGGTAAACTATCACTTATTTTTGGGTAACACTATCACTTATCACATAATTTACTCAGCCTCATGTCAGTCATTGCATGGACACAAAACAAAGAGTGTAAACTCTTTTAACAACCAAAAATATTGCTTCAGTTATCCCAGAGTTTACTGTCATTCAGCCTGCTTCGTTGTATTTCACAAAAAAAAACAAAAAAAAATTGACAGCTAGTTTGTGTAATGTGTGTAAGTGTGTGTAGGGGGTGCACACAGAGATGCATGTAATTGTCAATAAGAGCGACGAGATCTCGAGAGATGACAGATCCATAGTAAGGCTTCAGAAGGGCCCCGTGTTATATGACCTCGTGTGTTACCAGACGTGTCATATTGATTTGGCCCCTTGCAGCCCTTTTAGACCAATGACCCTGAACATATGGTGCTTCTTATTTGTGAACTTGTGTGCCCTGCAGCAGGAAAAGAAATCTTCTTCATCCTCCTTCTTAAGACCAGTTTTGAGTTATTATATGGATTACTCCCAAATCCTATTCGGATCACATAAAAGAGGTGTGACGACGTTGATAAGAAAAATCTACATTTTTTTATATATTCCAAACAAAGTGTTTATAGAACTAAAGCGATAACATAACCAAATAACTGCGCATGCACGCTTTTGTGGCCCAAATTTTATTTCTGGCACACATCCACAAAGAATCCCTTTGGATTATTTCTGATGACAAGGAAAAAAAATAAGTAAATAACATTATCTTAACAAGTTGAAAGTAGGTCCATCCAATATTACTTTGGGTTACCAGTTGTAGAACAGTTACTTGGCTAAACTTTGCACGACCCTTTCAAAAAATTGTTTATTTATTAAAATTTACATACAATAAAATTCAACAAATCGTTTATTTAATACAATTATACAATAAAATATTTATTTAAATATAAAATATAAATAGTTTAATTATTAGCCACTATAGCCAGACCGATCAACAAACACAGACCGGAAGTTAACTTTGGGCCATTAGCCTAGAATTGATGTAGCAATCTATACAGAATCAAAACTATGATTAATTTTTATTCTTATTGGAGAAACACCAGGTTGTTATACAAGAAAAAAAAGAAAAATCAGACACTTTTTTGTCTTTTATCTTATCTAGCATAATTTCTAGTCGTATGCTTACACTTCAATTTAACGTTCACTTTCTAATTGCATCAGCAAAGCCACGTCGAGAGATTCATTTGGCCTCCAATTTAATGCATTTGTTAAAGTTGCATCATTATTTCCGCAAAAATAGATGAGCAACTGTGGACCTCTAAAGCGACTAAAATACAATAGAGAAAAAAGTCTGCGCAAGCAAAACTGTATGGCTTCCCAAAAATAGAGAGAACACAGTATTAGCAAAAACAAAAGTTCCATACGTGTGGCCTGTTTATGAGCAGATCAGCAGGAGACACCAGTCGGACTCGCCTTTTACAAAATGTATGATCTCAATCTACATCTCATTGCTCCTGCTTAGTGTGGAGCTCATTTAAACTCAATTTTCCTGTGCTTAATTTGGGGGACTAATTGGGTCCTATTGCCAAAGCCTCAAAACATGAGAGCCCGGACCAACCTGACCACCGGCGTGCAGGCGCTGACAGGCAAGGATCGAAAAGAGCAGCGTTCGGAGTCTCTCTATTAAAAAAGTGCTCGCTCAAAGAGTGGACATGTGCAAAAACTGCAACACAATTAGCATCAAGCGGATAAATCCTTCTCTAATCCTGTTTACGGTCAGCATCAGGCAGATGCGCCAAGATTGATTTGGACAGGGCGCCAGCTTACTGTAATATAGTAGGGAGGAAGCCCCCCCTTTTCTTTCCCAAACCCCCCTACCTCTCTGGACCCTCCCTCTCTCTCACAGCTTCCTGTACACAGCCCTTAGCACGGGCCACCTCGTCTCACGTAAAGCTTTGCAGGGAGAGATTATCTCCTATTTCCACTAATGCAATTGACTCTGGGTTTTGTAGAGCGACCACAATGAAACGAAGCTCCTCAGTTAAATAAATAGAGTGATGGAGGTGTAAAGGGTTCGAGCAGAAGCCAGAGCACGAACAGATGGCGGCGGGTGTCCTGCGCAGTAATGTGAGAGGGTAGTTAATGTTCTGAGACGCGGAGGTGCGGCTCGGGGTCCTCCTAATGAAGAAAGGCTTTCACACGAGGAGAGACGCTCCCATTTACAGAACTTATTTCATGTTGAGGCTGGGAGACAGATTTCAGTGCTGGGGCTTTAATCGGAGTTTGCTTATGGGTAATCATTTACAGCAGGGGGTCAGGAGAGTTCGAGAAGCTCGCAACCTAATGCGTAGACAGGGGTGTAGAGTGCAAAACTTGTTTTGGTGGTCAAGAAGGAAGAGATATCCATTTTCTTTTCAGCTACTCTCCTCCCGTAATCAAAAATAAAGTGCACACATTAAAATTAAGAAGCAATGAATTTAATGCCCAAAAGAAACATACAGAAGATTATATAAAAGGGTAAAATAGATAAAAACTTATGCAAGTCATCCTATAAAATGTACAATGTTCTTGTAGCTCAACTTGTGTCTGACAATGCTAAATTCATGGGTTTGATTTCCAAAATGCATGAACTGATGAACCTTAAACCACGAAAAGAATCAGCCAACTGTAAAATCTATAACAGAGAATTTTATTTTATTTTTATTTTATTTTTGTATATATATATATATATATATATATAATTTTATTATCAATAGTTCAATACAATTATCAATCAATCAATCAAAATGTATTAAAAAGCACAATAAAAAAAAAGTAGTTGTCCACTGTGCTGTACAAACTTTTCTAAAAAGACACAAATAAATAACAAACAGTTTTGAGCGTAATGCCCCAAAAAAAGAGAAAAATCAAAACAAACATTGATAGGTGACAGATCCTTATACTCTAATGAGAGTCATAAGCCTAAAAAATGTAAGTTTTTAACTTGGATTTACAATCAGATGAGCAATTAATTTGTAATTAATATCAAGAACAAAGAAGAACAGTTTAATATACAGTATTGGTCAAAATTGTGTATTCTGAAAAGCCTGAAATTACTTTTGTAGACAAAAATATAATTGCCAATTAGAAAACAAAACTTTAACAACAAAAAAACTTCAATACTCTTAAAGAGCTTCCCATGGTGATACCACAAGAAGCTGAAAGATAAAGTGCAAAGAAAACGATTTTGCAAATTGTTGTCAACTTTGGGTGGCAACTTTAAAGATGCTAAAATATAACATAGCTTTATTTTATTGCAGATGATCTACATTTGTGCTTTTCCATGGTAGGCTATTCATGAGGTGGAAAAAATATAAATAAATAAAGAGTAAGTGTTTCCAATACTTTCACTGAAGTAGTATAATACAAGAAGAAATTAATTAAATGTGCTATTTTGTCAAACTTGCCTTGTTATTGTTAACTGTAGCATCTGCAAATGTATAAAACAGACAAAAAAATTGGATCAGGTGGAAGGTGAAAAAAAACATAAAAGCTACATTTTGACCTTATGGGTGAAATATGACTATGTGGACAAGCATTAAAATGCCTTATGTGTGTTTGTTTTAGCTGAGCGTGATGTAATGAAGCAGGAGGAATACGTCGAGCTCCAGGACGTGTTTGCTGTGAAGGTAAAACGGCGGCGGTCGGCGGGGCAGCAGACAGGCGGTACTCTGCTGGGCATCACACTTTTCCACTGCAAGAAAAAAGGCCTCAAACTAAAGGATCACACCATCCATCTCAACAACTTGAGCGTGGACCACTGTGAGATCTGGTTCAAAACTCTCAAAGAGATCCTCAACGGTAAGTTCAGACTTCACCAATCTTGAAATTGAAAAACAATTGATAAATATCACCCTACCACGACGGAGCTTTAGTCAATTTTATGGCACACGATGTGCAAACATTAACTTGGTCAACATTTGCTTCACTTACATTTCACTGTGTACACTGACATTCATTAAATGAAGATTGCAGGGTTTGCAACGGCTCCTTAGCTCTACTGTGGCACATAGACAGCATTATATAGACAAAAGTCATTACAGGTAAAGCATAATTAATAGTGTTTTTTAACCATTTTATGGTTTAATACAGCAAGCTAACGGCCATACATTGTGAGTTGAGTCTTTGCATGTGAAGAACTTTTTATAAAACATGTTGCTGTCCATTCACATTGGTCTCTTATGAATTTCTGTTTCTAGATATGAAACCGTTTTTAAAAAAAAACAATGTACTGTATCTGACCTGTGTCTAAGTGATTTCTCAAGAACGCATAAGAACTACAAATGTAATGTGATATGACGCTCTAGATTTTTCAGCAACATTCTAGCAACATAAAAAAGCCACAGAACCATGAAAGAACTCCATGGACTGCATTAAAGAACGCTGAGACAGCCAAGGGGCACCGTCTTCATTGTGTGATGACCGTATCATTGAGTGGGGTGTCTGAAGGGGGGGTTCGAGGGGGTCTTGCAAGAGGTGGTGTTGGCTGCAAGGACCTGCTGGATCAGACTGGAGGAACAGGTTGGTCCTACGGCCTCCCCGGAGTTTGTAATTATCCGTGCTCCTCTTGCTAGGGTTTACTGCCAAAACAGGCCCGCGGCCCGCCTAGCACTTCACTGTGCCGTGTGGGAGACAAGTGTCCTTCCAAATGCGTCAGAACTCCTGCTTCAGGTCCCGGGACCGGATTAAGGGAGGGACCGTCGAAAATGAGCATAGGTAATCTCAGTTAATCCCAGACCGCAGAGAACGCAGCTCTGCACATTATCACGATTTAATCTGGAGTCACAATTACACTAAAATTTCATTGTCAGAAATCCCTCCTGGTCTGTGGTGTGTCCACATAAATTCACAACACGATATCTAAAATAAGACAAGGGACGTGAGTTTAGGACTACACAGTGATAGTGTGTTTGAGTGATGACGCACTTGTGATAATGCTGTATTAACACAACGTCTGATAATCCTTGGAATTTCAGCTACAGCCCTGAGTAACCGATGATGTAACTGTGGTTATGAAGCGGTGCATTAGTCACTGGGAATTAAGGGGATTGTCTCAGGTCCTGCAACTTTTTACGATCAAACCCATCCCCCATCTAAGGGTCTTCGTCCATGAATAAACCAGAGAAACGTTTTTCCAAAAGTTTTAGAGGTTTAAAGATTGATATGATGTTTTTGTGGGTAATTGTAAGTGAGGGCTGGATGTACTTTGGGTGGAACATGAATTAATTAACATAATGAAGGAATATGCCTTGGGGGTGCCCGGAGGAGACGGGACATGCTCATTTACTGCTGAGATGAGAAAAATTCATACAGAAAGATGAGATGTATTGTGGGAGCCTTTTTATTTACCACAACAACACAGGATATATCTTGTACTACATTTAGCCTATTGTGCTTATATTAAAAACTATAAAAAAATCAAAAGCTTTTTATACAGTATTATATAACCATGTGGTAATGCCAGTATTTAGATTATCTTCAGTATTACTGTAAATTTTTTGCAAACGAACAGCTCTTCCTATCTGTGGATTCTTTTCTCTTTTTATTTGGAAATTGTTGGAGGCAAAACAGGAGATAGTTATTCCAATTATGAGTCAGGCGTCACGTATAACCGTTGAGATAAAAACAAAATACTACAAGAACAGTTATTATGAAATAAAACATAGTATTATAAATAGAAATACTATAAAATATTATAAAACATATTGTTACATCATCTTTTACACTGCATTTAAGAAATTAAGTTGTGGATGTCTGACAATCATTTGAGTTTGTATAGTTCCATTGCAGAAGTCATGCTTCTTGGCTCTCTCCATCAATTACGTAACGCTGGTTCTCTATCTTTATCTGTTGATGGAGTTGCCCTAGAGTTTCAAAGTAAATACAAAAATCTGGGTGTTTAGCCCATTGTGCTGAACGCCGTTATGACCTCGATTTTCCATCTCAGAAATATTGCACGTTCATGACCGGAAAGGACATGATTGATTCCCATATTGATTCCTGTAATGCCCTTCTTATTGGAGTTTCAAATTTTGCATTAACAAACTTCAACATTTGCAAACTTCAGCTGGAAGAATTCAGTCTGGGGCTAGGAGTGATGCTCATTTCGTTGCATTGGCTCCCGGTAAGATTCTGCATTGATTTTAAAGTTTGCATGTTAACATGTAAGGCACTGCATGGTCCGGCTCCTCTGTATTTGGCAGAGTTTTTAACACCTTATACACTTTCTAGTCACACTTTGCTTTCCTCGCATAGTGGTCTTCTAGTTGTTCCTAAAACACAGGCTTTTTCATCTTATGCCTCAAATTGTGGATTTCGCTCCCGGTCGACATCATGGAAACAAATTCGTTAGGTATCTCGTCTTAAAACGTTTTATTTTAGGCTGTCTTTTAATAGATTTTTGGTTTCTAGTGTTTATTTTTGGTGTAATCATGTTTTATATTTGTGTGTTTATTTGTGACGTACAGTAATTTGAGAAAGCATGTTTAAAGGTGCTTTACAAAATAAATGTATTATTATTATAAATAAAATATTATACCATAAAACATAGTTCTGGCTTGAAATTCCAGATTTAAAACATACATTCATATAAAACTTACAATACTTGTGAAAGAAAGTAAGGATGTAACAATTTTATCGATATTGTGTTATCGCAAGAGCAAAATTGTTTCAATATTATCATGGATAGGTCTCCCGGGCCTAACATAAAGAAAATTAAAAAATAATAGATGTTACCTTTGGAAAGGTCCATCTGGTGCAATTATTTTATTTAATAAAAGGGATTTTTATTTCATTTGACCCATGTCATAGTATAACTCATATTTCAAGCAACAGTTATGATTAGAGGAATAGAAAAGAGGATGCTTGTTTCCAAGTCATCATTTGTTATTTTAAGTATTGCATTAAATAACTTACTTTGGACTTTATACCAAAGTATTATCGTGCAGTGACATTTTGATATTGTTACATCCCTACTGTTCAATATTAATGCAGTAAACAGGTAAAGTCGGCTTCACATTTTGCCTAACAAACACCTATTAATAACTTCTTCCTAATCTTGGCCTTTTTGGGACCCGATTTTTGCTCTCAATGAGCATATTTCCACCATCATGCTGAACCATACTAAGTACAGTCTGGAACGGTGCCTGTTGTTTTCATGTGAGCCTGGCTCAGCACAACACGATTACAAACTGTTCTCTTCATGGAATATTCCTCATGGTTGTCTCAAATTTAATGTGAAAGAATTTAGAATGGAAGCCTTTCTTTCATAAATTGTACAAATTATGACAACATCAGTCAGGACTTGTTTCCGATGTGTTTTTATTGCTCTTAGGGCATGAAGAACACGTTTTTTTTCCATTTGAGTGGACATAAAGATGTGATAGTGTATACCGATAGCCGATTATTCAGAGCGTTCTGACGATACCAATTCTGAAGATTAAATTAATATTTCTTAACTTTCTGACCCTGGATCACAAAACCAGGCTTAAGTAGCACGGGAACATTTTTAGTAAAAGACAAAAATACATTGTTTGGGTAAAAATCATAAGGATATTAAGTAAAGATCATTTTCCATGAAGATATTTTGTAAATTTCCTACCCTTATTTTTGTGAGTGGATTGCCTGCTACAGTGCCTCTGATTAACAACTTCAAGGCAATTTTCTCAATATTTAGATTATTTTGCACTCTCAGATTCCTGAATTTTAAATGGTTGCATCTCACCCAGATATTGTCCTATTTTAACAACTCATACATCAATATAAATCTTATTTATTCAGCTTTCAGATTATGTAAAAATCTCAATTTCGAAAAAATGTACCCATAAAACTGGTTTTGTTGTCCAGGGTCACACTTATTTAACATCCTAAAAGCCCTCCTCTCTGTTTTTTATGTTATAAACTGGCCCTTATAATTGATTTGGTCTCATAATTAAAGCAATGGATCTACATTAGGTTCCTTTGTCACTGTGCACGATCACCTGCTGAAAGTATACCTTCACAAAGCTCTCACAGTTAATAATGAAGCTTGGCAGATTGTTTGGCTCTCAAACCCTGCACCCCCCCAGCATCCTATGCACATGCTCTCACACGAATGCACGCACACACACAGATGCATGTTTTCCATAGGTGGATTATCTCTTTAAATTTATTGGCTGTCGAATCACACGGCCCAAGGGGAGAGCGAGCATGCTGGATTACAGGGGTGCTCACCTGTTTCAGCAGACCTATAGATCCTGGCCTGGTGTTTCCCAGGGAGCCCGTAATAATGTGGCATAATGGAGGGTGTGTCCCAGCTGACATTCAGCACAAAAGGGGAATGTTTTCAATCTCTGCTGTGATTTTATTCAAGGTGAGTTCTGAATGCCACGCTCAGCTTTCGCGTGTGTTTGACAAGCCGTGTTATGGGTGGTGACACATGCGGTCTGGCCGTCCAGCTGACAGATTAAACTCTGCGGTCAGAGAGCGAGCGGTCGGGCCAGGCCACAGACCAAACGTGCGGGGAGACAGCCGGCAACAATAGTAGCACCTGTACCGGCGAACGGAGAGACCATACGTAGTTCAACTGGAAGGGCCTCCTTGTCTTCTTAAACCTTCTTTTGAAAGATTAGTCTGGGCAGGTCAATCAAAGCCCTGCAAGCCCTCCGCGCCCCTCTACGGACGCATAATGTGGTCATGGTGCTCTTGTCAAAGCGCGTGGTCACACTCCAGCATCAAGCTGAACTTTATTGTTATAGTAGTAAAGGGAGGAGAACAGACAAATATAGAGAGAGGAGAGCTCAGGGGTCAAGCATTAGGCCAATATCATTTCTCCGAGGGCTTTTGTGGCACATCTGAATTCATATGTGAATTTCGAATAAAGCGAAACAGTTGCTATTGTGGGCCGTGCATGAAATTGCATTGAGTTGTTTAACAAGATAATAGGGGGCAGCAAATCTCCCTCGAAACGTGATTTTAAGAATGCGTTCGGCCGATCGAGGGAAGTTCATATCATGCCTTTGGCCGAGGTTGAGCGGCATTTACATGAGCCGTCGTACAATAGCTCGATAGTGGAGTGGATAATGTTACACATTAACAGGTTTTCCATTAAGTCAACCTGCGTATCCATGGCGACTCCCTCCCCTCGGCTCCTTGGAAACTGATTCGTCTGTGTGTCTTATTGACTTGAGCTCTCTTACTGTGGGTGTGAGACTTCTGTCCAAACTCTGGGTAGAGGAGCTTACTGTGATCCTGTAAAAAAACAAATAAAGAGTTTAGCTTCACTTAAAATTAAAAAGTAAATAATACAGACTCCTTCTGAATTATACTGCATTAACACTGTAAATTATTATCATGTAAGGCTACCGAAAAAAAGGATCACAGTTATTTTATTTAGACGAAATGCGACAAACGCATATCCAGGGCCACCTCTGACAGGTCAAAATGGATGGCTAAGTATATAAAAACAAAATTTAGGTTGTTGATAAAGCACTGAGATGCATCACAGTAAAAATGCATTGAACACGCACTTATTCGACAGTAAATAAATCGTGAGGTTCCTGAAGATTCCCGCCATAAACTGGGGTGGACAGATGCTCCTGTGAGCTCTGCTGTAGGTACGACTGCAGTATCACTTTCACAGAGTGCTGCTAGTGGATTTTTACTGCGTATTCCCAGCGGATCTTCCTCATTTCTGTCTGTCACACCTGCCCCCGAATAGACATGAATACAGACATATTGGAGGCATCCAACACATGGTGCAGTTTTTTCCTACTCTCATAAATTAGGGAACATTATACTGCACTTTTTATGAAAAAGTTCTGGTAAAATATAATATACAACATAAATTACAAAGGAACTACATTTGAACAAATAGTAAAATAACTGAAAAATATGCAATATGTGTTCTATTTTTAACTTAATTAAAGGTCCCGTGTGTAATTTTCAATCTCCTTTGGCAAAGAAGCGAAAACTTGACGACATCTTAGTTCTGTGTCAGCCACAAAAGTGCTTTGAAAGGGAGGGGGAGGGGTGGAGAGAGCCGTTGGTTGCAATTCCTGACCTCACCGCTAGATGCCACTAAATTTCATACACTGGACATTTAAAATAATCAAATTGATATATTATACACACAAATAAGCAAGGATTTTTGTGACTTTTGTCTATTTAAACATTTTTTCTGTGTAGCACATACGGGGAGATATGAAGAATTGCTTTTGAAAAGACTCAAAAATCACAATTTAGCTATAAAAGTCCACATGAAGCCATGTGATGGCTGTGTGTTAGGAACAAATCAAAATTGAAACTTCTATATCTTATTAAAAACATCACCCAAATCATTGTCCTTCGTGGGAGTCATTACTAAATATAACATGCAGTATCGGACTACTTTTAAGTGGCTTTTGTGACCTTCTAATGTGTGAAAGCCTTTGTCCTTTATTGTCACTGTAAGAGACCAATTTCTCCTTTTCGGTTATACGGAAATAAGTCATTCAAGTTTGTTCAAGGCTACGGGCCATGTTTAATACACATACTGATAAAATGTATTCCTTGAATCCACTGTAAGTCTCTTTGGTTATACAGTTAAGCGTCTGTGAAATCCAAAAATGTAATGCAAATGGATTTGTAACTAATCATACAGCTTTGAATAAGTAATAAGAGATGATTTATAACGTGAAATATCAAATGAATGAATATCTAAATATCTAAAAATATCTAAATGTATACTCAAAGCCTCTACGCCATCTTTCTTTATACTGCGCCTGTATGAATTAATTGTGCCAATGAAAGCAAGTGTATTGATTTAAAGCCCAAATCTCCACCCCATTTCCCCATGTCGTCTAGCGGTTAAAGCAGCTTTTGCCTGGTGATGCCCCTGCTGCAGGGGACAAATCTGGAGAGTGCTGGGTCTCCCCCACTGCTAATGCGCGCTAATGCCAGTATCTGACACCATGCCAGATGCTCCTCTCTTGGCAGAGGATCTAAGAAAATGTCGGAGCGCTCGCCCCCCGTATGGAGATCTCACGGCCAGTAGGCAAGCAGAGTAGGCCAGTGATGCTGTTTCTCCCTTCAGCGCTCCATCTCCTGTATGGCCCCCAGATCTCGTACCTCCCCTCGAGCCTGCCGGATCCTGCTCCTCTCCGCTCCTGACCTTTCCCACAGCAAGGCCCAAATCTGGGCTTATCTGTTGGAGGGCCCAGTCCCCTCGCCAGCCATCCAGCCAGGGATTTCATGGCAAAAATAAGACATCTGTTCTTGAGGATTAGCAAATATTCGGTGCACCCCAGAACGCCCGTTTGGGTGTTGTGGGCTCAGCTAATGGAACATTCTACGGGTTACTTAGGCGGAGTTTGATGGCTGTGTTATGCACATTATGATTATTTAATTTTCGTTCTTTTTTAATGTGGCTTGACAAAGTCAACATACTAACATGCACTCTTAAAAGTAAATGTGCTTCACAATGCCAAAGAAGAACCTTTTTGGTCTAAATGGTTCCATAAAGAACCTTTCACATCCGAAGAACCCTTCTATTTCAGAAAAGGTTCATTGCGGTGGAAAAAGATTCTTGAGATAATTTAAAAGAATCTTTGATTGATTGCCTCATTGTGGAACCAAAAATGGTTCTTCCGAGGCTTCGCTGTGAAAAACCTCTGAAGCACCTTTATTTTTAAGAGTGTACTGAACAACATCCTATTGTGCAAAAGTGGGTTGCAGAAACTAAAATGTCTCAAAGTTAAATCCCGACATAAATCCCAGAGACTTTTTACTAGGGCTAGAGAAACTTGCTGTTAGTCATTCAGACTTCTCTGCCTTAATAGGCTTTATTGTGTATTATTGACTTAAAGAGATATAAATAAAAATCAAAGTCAATGATCAATGCAGGTTTTGAATGGCATTAGTGTGAATAAATGATGTAATAATTAAAATGTCTGGGTATAATATCCCTTTAAGTCTTAGTGAACTTTCCTATCCTGCTTCTATTCTGCAATTAAGACAATGAATAGTTGAAAGAACAGACAGACAGGAAGCATCAATGGCTTTAAAATCAAAGCGTGGCTCAATCGAACGGTCAGGTCTGCTCATTACCGCGGCGGGGTGGTGTTTACGGGCAGTCCTGGAGCTTTGTTTGTCTGAGAAATCAATGTGTAACCCGACCCGCTCTCAGGTAATTTAGCCCTAATTATGGGAAAAGTGCTCCCCTGTGCCGAATCATCTTCTCCACAGGGAGACCCTGAGCCGCACCATTCACATGCTCCCACCTTTCCCATCAGCACCCTGTGTTCCCTGAGACAGGGGCCGGACGGAGACAGCTGTAGTCAGTGTGTTGGGTGACATTAGCCGGTCTTGATAGCCCTCGGGGTGAAACAGCTTTAAGCCTCTGAGTCACATGTTGGCTGCATTGCTCTGGAACATGCTGACCTCGTGGAATGTCCTCAGGTGGCAGGAACATGTGTCTGAAATATGTACGTCACTATAAAGATGTTGACAGAGAGTCATCTTATAGTAATATGTGTAGGTAAAAATGAAGAAAGGTTGTCAGGGCAAGAAATCTTTTTCAAGAAAATGATCATACTTAGATGAATATAATGTCACATGGCACAATAAAGACATCTTAAAAAGACTTTTCACATTTCCATTTAAAAGTTTGGGGTCATTTGACTGAAATATTTTCTTTTAAATTATTAATTTAACTATGATTTTAATCTTTGATACGGCTTTACTCTATCAATATCAAGGTCATATTTTCACAGAATGTTCTTTACATTATATAGGATTGTTTTTCTGAAGAAAGCCATCCGTAGTAAATCACAAAAAATACAAATGCTGGGTTTTTACAGACTGGGTAACAAATATTTATGAAAAGCCGGATTTATAAGATATATATAAATAAGTATATAACACGCTTTAAATGATTTTTCTTTGTCTTTAACCATAAAATAATTACTAAATTTGTGCTATTATCATTTTTAGATGTGGAAAAATAATAATAGGATGACTAAGTAGTGACCCTGAACATTTGAAACACTTTTCACTTGACATTCGAGACCAAACGACATTTACTACTCCTTAGCGCCAATAGGCAATATTGCAATGTGACTATCACAGGCATGTTAAAGTTATTAATGATCTACAACACATTGTTTAGATGAGCATTCAGACTTTATTAAGTGTTTTTGTGAAACACAGGTTCTCTGAAGTCTCTGTCAGCTCTGCTAATCACAGTGGCCTTTTGCAGGAACACAAACAGGACTCACAGAGGTGAAATCTGAGCGCTGCCTCTTCATCAGGATTGTGTTTCAGCGGGCTCCCGGGAGCCACTGCGCATCACGCACACAAACATGGGATTATATGCCATAGTAACACGGTATTACACATGCAGACGTCCCTGTTCTCTCCGCTGTGGTGTTTGGATTTGCCATGAACCGATGCTCAGATATGATGATTAAAATAGCAGAAACAGAGTTTCCGCTTTCAGTCTAATGAATTGATGTGATAGGGACCTGTTCCAAACCTAGTGCTCTTCCCCACCTATCTGTCTTCTAAGGTAGCAATGAACTCAAATGGAAACTCGGAAGTGACTGATTTGATTTGGTAGACGCGTTGATGTTTTAGCTCCATAACTTAAAAGGCTTTTCCATATGCTGCCTATGTAGACAGCTCACTAGAAACAGAGACAGGAGACCTGGAGGAAAAAAAGGTGAAAGAATTTTTTATGTATTTCATCTTAGTTTAAAGTGCATTAAAGGCAACAATGCAAACCGCTTCTCACCATATACTGTACATACAAACTCAATGCGTTCTCACATTTCATGCGTCGGGCCTGAAGCCCCCTCGACAGAAATGATGGTTGTATACCCTCCTGAGCCCCATTCACGGCTACAACAGCAGCATCAGTGCCGCCCCCCGCACCTGCTCCCACACAGACACCGACGTCCCAGCGCTGGGGCCCCCGAGAGCCGCAAGGTGGAACATGGGATCAGCATCAGTCTCGTAACCTTCTTTCAAGATCCAAAATCCCCTCAGCCCCCCCACGCCGCATCCTGCATCTCCTTGCACGCACTTGCCGAGTCTATTTGAACCGTGACCTTGGGCACCCCCTGGAACTCTTGCGCTGTGATGTCAGCAGGGTGTCCGGCGGAGGGCAAGCCGAGGGTAGCGGCGCGTTAGCAGTTCGAGGGTCGAAAGCTTCGGGGGCCGGATAAGAGTAATGAGGGAAATGCTGGAGCAAGGAGAGAGAGTGGAGGCTCACCTTAGCATCCATCGATCTCAGGCACTCCAGGAAGGTTGGGAATAAAAACAGTCCCCTAATTTCTGCTAATTATGATGCACTGTTACTCAATACTGGGTTTAATACCGGCGGATGAGAAACAAAGAGAGTCAGAAAAAGAGTAGAATATAGAATAAGATTGTAATATTTAGCCGAGGACAAAATTAAGAGACCATTCAAAATGACCATTTAATCATTTCTAGATGTAGTGCGGCCATCCAGTTCAGTGTCTAATTTCAATTAAATTAACCCCCTTAGGAGTGAAGTAATCCCACAGCGATTTGAAAGACTGACAGCATGACAAGACACATGAAAACTGTAATAAAAATAAAGGTTATCGCATAAAAAAATACTTTTCCTAAATAATACATGTTCAAATATTAATGTATTTGCTTACAAGTGAATATAAACTTGGTGTCTTTGCAGTATTTGAGGTCTGAAAAAATGTTGAGCATCTTTTCTGTTTTTTTTACCTGTTTCTCTAGTTGGTAATTTTCAAACAATATTCTAAATTTGGGAGGAATTTAAAAAGTAGTTTTCACAATTAAACAAGAAAATTATAATTTAAGCTAAACACATACCTACAAAAATAATAAATTCATAATTCTTTTAAATCACTTTGGAATGGTTTTCTACTTTTTTTCACCTCCGTTATAGTAAAATATGCATAATAATTGTTTGATTTCTATATATTCAACATTTTTATCATATTCAGCACAAGTTATCCCAGCTTTACTCTTACTGGATGTCAAAAACGTTCTCGTTTTTTTGTGTCTATTTTTATTTTAAAAGAAACGAATTCAAAGATAATACTTAAGCATCTTATATTGTTAAAAATAGCAACCGTAGAGAAAAATGATTTTCTTAAATTTGAGTTGAGAACTGGCAAAACTGGAAAAGTCAAAAAAAGATTAATTGGCAATCTAATGTAACATGATTAAATATTTGTGCTTTTCCATATTTTAAACTTGAAAAATTAAATTATTTCATTGAATTTTGCTACATTTGAATGCCTGTCAAAATAAATAAGCTTAGATAGGACTAACTAGGCCATGCTAACCAAATGAACTTTGACCCCTCGAATAAATTGGACGATGTTTCACCACTTGGAAAAGTTATTGTAACTGCATGTGTCAATTTCAAAGTCAAAGTTCTGATAAATTGTTAGCTCTAAATTTTTTTCAGTGGATGTCAATACATACATATACAGTACACAGTAACAAGTATTTAGAAATGCACAACCCTCATCAAAAACCCACATTCTGCACAAATAAATTGAACAGCACAAGACATGGTGTATTAATTCAAGCCTCTCAGTTTTTGGCAGACGTTCAGCCGCTGTTAACAACAGACACAGATTTGACCTTTTCAATTGGGTGAGACTGAACTCACGCTGCGTGAGAGCCGTTCTGCAGCGAGGGCGGCAGACAAAAGCTGAACTCACCACCAAAAATCGTTTATTACGTAGGACGACGGTTTCGACTCACATTAACAGATGTGCACTCGTCTATAGATGAGGATCAAGCACTTAAATGAATTCTCAAGAGATTCTTGACACAAGGGGATCTTCCCGCTCTTTTCTTTTTTCTCTGCAGGTTTCAGGCAACGTCCCAAGTCTCTCAAAGTCTTCGTCAACCCCAACAGCCACAAGAAAGAGGCGCACAAAATCTACCTGGATGAGGTGGCCCCGCTCTTCAAACTTGCTGATATACAAGCGGATGTCACCAGTACGTCATACACACACATGCACTGTACAGAAACACTAAGGTTTTGCAGATCCTCAGATGGGGGGTAAAATGTGCGCAGGTGATCTAGGCCCCCCCCGGGCTTCACTGCTGGTCGAAGTGCATTAGCGTCTGCCCTCGGGCTCTGTTTGCTCTCAGGATTCATTCCTCACTGCTCAGCATCTCCCTGTAAATGCTAACAAGCTTTACATTGTGCTTAACGCCATTAGGCATTGGCGATAGATCATGGGAAATCAATATTTTAGGGTGAGGAATGTCAAGGTGCCAATGCTAATTCGTCATTCTAACAAGCACATAGGTCCGGTTACACAGACACAGCTTGGTTTAAGCCAGTACTATACACAAATTGAATTAAGATATTAATATTGCTTTTAAAAAAATGCCTTAGAAGAATTCATTACTGGTGCATCTTGAGACAAAAAATGGCACTGATATATTAAGATGTTTCTGGGCAAGTTATTTTCAGTTAAGACAGGTCACATTCATTTTAGTCTGGGACTTTACCGTAAGCCTTGTCTTTGAAACCGGGTCTTAAACTTTAAATGAATGAAATTGACCTTTGTGATTGTCATCCCTCCCTTACATTTTACCGCACTCTCACTTTTTGATCTTGCCAATGGTAACTATATTTTTTTCTAACATTCTTATGTTAGACCCGGAAGACCTATCGTTTCATTCAGTCATGTGACCATGATTATTTTGAGACAATTTTGCTACTGCGATAACAAGATATCGATAAAATTGTTACATCCCTACAAAACAACAGTTTAAAGGGGTCAAATGGTGGGACACACATGTGTTTATGTGTCTTTAGTGTGTTTTAAGCTGCTCATGAATGCATTAGATACGTAAAATTAAAATGTATCACACAGATATCTGGTGCAAAATGAGAGAATGTGCGAACTTGTGACAGAGACTCGCAGCAGCAGATTCAAGAACTTGCAGTTATGTTCTTGGGTTTGTGCTAGAAAAATGTCCAATAATAAAACCTTGATTTTGTGAGAAAGATTTTTACAAGCATTCAACTATCATTGCATGAATTTACATACTGATTTGCGGATTTGCAAAACTCGTCTGTGAAAGCACGTCTTCTGGTGCAGGTGTGTGAATGTTTTGCACCATATTTACTTCAGCAGTTGTAGAAAAAAAGTGCACGAGTATCTTAGTTTTTGATTTGTAGAATTGGAGTTGTGCACTTGGACTGAAATTCAAGCTGTAACTGTTGTATTGTGTTTGCGGGAGATACATTTTCTTTTTGACAAAATGTGTGGCCAACCTCTACAACTACAAGTTCCACGCTCACAGGCTCTCAGTTGATTTGCACCAAAAATACCTGCATACTTACCTCAATACATGTACAAATATTACTGCTGTATTGCTTAAAAGTAAAAATGAACTTTCTTAGCAGTATTTGAGGTCTGAAAAAACACAGAGCATCTTTCCTGCTTCCTCCCCTTGACGGTTGAAAGAAAGAAAGCATAAGAACCAGATAAGTTTACGTTTCAAACAAAATTGTACATCAAATCTACAGTAAGTTACTTGCAAACATGCTGCAAAATTACAGCAAAGTTTTACATTGTACGTAAGACTATGCATTTTTATTTAAAAAAAATTAAAAACAGACACTTATTTTCAACTTAATGTTTTAAATTAAAGTAATAACTTCTATGTGTATTTGTCGGCAGTGTGTTTTTGTTTTTATGTGTGTGTGTGCTGTACTGGAAGTAGCAGCTGTACAACACTACCGTGGATGGTTCTAAATGCATCTTACACTCATAATGACAGGAGAAGTGTATCCTCCGTCAGAAACCTGACCCAGGGGGAGGAACTGCACCCATCTGTTCTAACACAGTACCCCTCCTCTCCTTACCCACCTCCAAACACTGACACACACACACATACACTCCCACCCAAGACCCTGTACCCACACAGACAAACACAAACCACCACTACACACAGCAGGCGCCCCCTGCTTTTGGAAAGGGAAGTCGGCAATCTGTGCTAATGAATGCGGCTACCTGATTCCAGAAGCCATTTAAACAGTAATAGAATCCTATTCCTGATGATGTGTTCCCGAGGGCAGAGACTGAGAGCTCGAGGTGGAGCCATTAAACAACATTTTACCTAATAGAAATTAAATATCTCATTCTGCCGCTTTGACCAGGGAGAGAATCGCAGAGCTCGGAGAATATATGTGATCGAATTAGCTCTAGGCTTCATTGAGAGAGATGCACAGGCAATATTAGACAACGGTCACGTTCGGAAGCAATTACTGCCTGTAATTCAGAGCTATTCACAGATAACCAACGCTCGCATAGGAAAATGACATTTTTGGCACTTACAAGGTCATTTAGGAGTCTAATTTAGCATTTTATGTGCAGAGGCTCTGTAGATTAAGCACTGTTTTAATTTTTAACTAAAACAAATGATCTTTGCAGCTTGGACCTGGATTAATTGATGTAAGGGAGCTGTGGATGAGGGGCTGGATTGTGGCATTGTTTGATAAGGTCAGAGGCACATGCTCACGGAAGACCACTTTGATTTGAAAGTGCTCCCCATACAGGTCAACACTGAGAATGACACAGAACAGACCAGACTGGACCTCTCCAAATTACCAAACATTTAGTCTTGCCTACTATCACTTTAAGTGTGCATGCTTGTGGCACAAATATTCTTCTTCTTCATATTAACACACACTATGCATTTGCAGAAAATAGACCCTCATAAAAAATAAATCCTCATATTAACACTTTACACAACTAAAGCATTTAAACCGTCTGTTCGAAAAACAATTTTAAATCAATTTAAATAGAAATGTACTGTATGTGTTTATAAGCTCAAATCATAATGTTCACATTTGCGGTCCACATGCATGTAGTCGAGCTGGTACCAGGGACTGCCAAACGTGTCATAATGTGCATGTTTTGTGTGCATTGCAAAGCACGTTCTTTTACGACAAAAACACATCCATCTGCAAGTGTCACATCAGCCACGGTAAACCCTTTGATGGGTGGTCACAGCTGGGACCCGCTTCATTGCAGAGGTGCCCCAGAAAATGCTAAGTGGGACACGGGCGTGCACAATGCCATCTGCGATGTGCCACCCCTTTCCCCCCCGCATTCAGTGGCATTTTTCTGTGCCATAAGGCCGGTATATGCCATGTGAAGTCAAAACTAAATCTCTGTAAGGAGGTTTGAATTTAGTAAGCCGAATCTAAATTCTATCTAGACAGGATTTTTAGGTATTGAAATGCATGCAGAAATAAAGACTAGTAGCAATGTTCATGTTTTCGAACGTTTTTTTTTTTTCTCAGAGGCTACTCCTTTATCAAACTCTCTTGACTCCTGACCGCTTGACCTCGTACAGTACATCACTGTATTATAATGTAAACTGTAAATCACTCTGACCTTGTTTTGCACTTCTAAACAAGCTAAATACAAGAGCAGCAGCCTCGTTCTACCAGCACTCATATTCTTGATTAAAAATGCAAACAGCAAGCAAGTATAAATTTTGCTTTACAGCCAGGACCATATGTTCTACCGTCGCCATTTGCCAAAGCCTGGAAACGGGTACTAAAGGCAGTTTGGAGTGCGTTCTCTTTTTAAAAACATTAACTCTTTCTCTTCCGCAGTCACTGAAAGAAAAGGCCACGCTCTCTCCATCCTGAAAGACTGTTGCTTGGACGACTATGATGGGTATGTAAACTGCACATCTGTATTGTTGTAAAAAAACACATTTTGAATCTCTGACTCAGACACATTTCAGCAGTTCTATACTATATAAATTGTGTGTTTTTGTTCACACTGCTACTACTTCAGATATGTTCCCATAGCTAATTTTGTAAGTGATTTACAAATCACTTCTGGACACAACTTCATAAAAAACTTGGTCTGACTATAAATGAGAAATGCCGAAAATGGATGTGCTAAACCACAATTTAAAGAAAACGCAGATTAAAATATGGGATTTTTGGAGCGTGGGATTTTTTATGAGGGTGAATAAATGATTTTGGTATATATTTTGGGTAAACTGTAAATGAATGTTAGGTCATTTTTTACAAAATGAGCAGTAATACTTTGATTGGAGTGGCGTGCCGTGGGGCCTAGCGCGAAGCTCTCCGGTAGAGCAGGTCTCTCCGGTGCGGCTCGGCAGGTGGCTCCTTAATTACCTGTTTTGGAAGCAGTGATGAAGTACCGCCATCCAGTCGACCGCGGGCGCGGGGCATCGCTCACACCAAATCGTACAGTCTCTCTCTACGTGTGCACCAGTACTTCTCACAATTAGCTCCTCTTAAATATCTCCGGCCCCGGCTTAACGCTCATCCGTTACTGCCGCCCCACTGTTCGGCTGCATCCTTTGGGCTCGGCAGGAGGGGACGTGCTGGGTCTGGCGCAGTGGTCTTTGATTAAAAACACAGCGTGCGGGTTCACGGCGGTGACAGAAGGACAAGGGCAAACATTGAGTGAAGAAGAGGATCGTGTTGAATGGTGATTAATTTGTGGATAATGAAGGTGTTGAGAAGGCTGGTATCGAGGGGTACGGTTCGAGAAAATAAAGACATCAGGCTCTGCTAGAAAGTTGAGGCGGAGGTGTATTTCGTAAGGGGATGGAGCTTGCTTAAGACGTCTTTGTCCGCACGGGTGAGGATCACAGAGTTTGATAATAGGGTAGTCTGAAAGGTGGTTTTGGGTTCATAGGTCAAACAGATAGGCGTTGTCGTGGCTAGCTATGGGTCTGTAGAACAGGTAGAGCAACTGAAGAACATCTCTGGCTAGATCTTCTGTAGAATACAAAGAGGATAGTTTGAGAAATGTCTTAGTGTTTTTTTGCCCGTACAATAGAAGTAAATGGGGGCCAATGATGTTTGGCAACATTCTTGTAAATGTCTTCTTCTGAAAACAGTCAGACAGGTTAGGAATGACACGACACGTTGGTGAGTAAATGATGAAAAAAAATTGTTTTGGGTGATCTCTTAAATGAAGTAATGATAACTTAAGTGATTTTAAATGATCAATACTAGTATATTGTATCTTATACGCTTATGATGATAGAATTCACATTAGCTAACAGATTTTTCTTGCCCACGTACCGCACAGCAATAATTCTCATCAAGAGAACGCTGAGGATAACGTTTGTGTAAAATGTCCACATTCGTCACGAGCTGTCTATGCGTTCCAATTTCACAGGCTTATTCTTATTGAGGATTTATAAAGATGATGCTCTGACGACTTTGAAATTTCATTTGTGTCTGTGTGACAAATCACTGAGGATATCTAAGCTACTTAACCCAGCAGCAAAAAAAGGGACAAAAAGTCACTTATTCTGTTGTTTGCCCAACGGGATAATCCTTGAGCATGAAAATCTGTCAGTACTATTGTCACCTCGAGTGCCCTACAGAGTTTACCTCAGAAGAAATTCAAAGAGAAATGACATGCATGAAAAAATGATTTGGGTCTGTGTTTACTTACTCGGATGTTGTTTCGAACCTTTATGACAAACTTTCTTCCACAAATCAAGATGTTAAGCAGAACGTTGGTGACTGACAACGGCAAGTCACCGTTCACTTTCAATGCCTGGAAAAACAAAGGATAGAAAGTCAGATGGGTTTGAAGTAAGTTGAGTGTAAGTAAAGGATGACATCATTTTATTTTTCAGATGAACTAAGCCTTAAAATTGTTGCAGCAATCATTCATCACTACATTTCATAGGTTTGAGTATGACAAAACAAAGTTTCTGTGCATAAATGTGAATGCATGACATAAAGTGAAGGGAACTTCACAGATACCCCGTGATGAATGTGTAGGGATCAGTGAACACTGCGTAGGGATCCTGTGAATTAGTACGCAGCTGCAGTATGTTCTCCTTTGCTCGCACAGTAGGTGGCCTGAATAACCACAAACACTCTTTCTTAACAGGCAATCATTCATAACTTTTGTAAAAAGTAACAGTTTCTGTTCACAGGGATTACTGGAGATGAAGAAACCATTTTAGCATGCACGGTGCGAATAATAAACCACAGAACTTGAGAACTTTAACATGTTTTCTCAGGGGGATAGTAATATATCTAATGTCTAAGCTGAAATTGCATGAAATAGTTGAGAGCTTGTTAAGAACGAACAAACCATGAGGTGTTTTAACACAGAGAGAAGCTCACCATCTTCGACACCTCAGCAAAACCCCCAGAAATCAGACTCTGCCTTTCAGTTTTTCCCTTCAGAGGAAACGTGTTATCGCTCTCGAAAGACAGGCCGACTCAATCCCCCTGCCCTCATTCCTCTGAACTCCATTAATTAACCTCAGAAGATTTAATTTGGCAAGGTGATACGTTTTTTATCATTAATAGATCATAACTCATTAATTACTTCTGCAATCGGATGCTTCCCTCAGTTTCAATGGAACGCTGCTATTTCGGTGGCGTCTCATGTGAAGTCACGCGCCGTGCAATACGCACACAATAGATGTTAAAGTGACGGCACATCGGCGATGGAGGCAATTATTATTCCCCTCACACAATTACGTTAATTATCAGCACCTTGAATGGAAAGACCTTATTTGTGCAGTTTTTGACGGCATCAGGTTGGCTTCTGATAGGAAGTAAATTAGACAGGTGTTACAAAATGAGACTGACGTGCGATGTTGGGAAATTTTGAGAGAAGTTACTTTGCTCTACTTCTCTTTGTCAACTTGCTTTGTCCAGTCCTCCTAAATAAATCAATTCAACAGAATGCATTTTACTTTTCGAAAAAGTCACTTATAGGTGTACACTAAACATGTTGATGTACCGATTACAATAAGAGAGATACTGCGTGTTATCCCAACAGTGTTGACATTTGTCAAACGTGAAGCTTGACCCCATCCTTCACTCCTGTAAAGCTTTGCTTTGTGTCAGAGTGTCGTGGGTTTGGGGAGGCCTCTCGGTTTGAGCTTCAGCCGCTGAAGATAAGGCACAATCTGGGACAGAAGAACCTGTCTGTGCTTTTTCCAGGTGTCAGATGGTTAGTCATGCTTACTGTTTCATTAATAACCTAAAGGGGAGCATGTTAGCTTTGATGTATCCTTATTTACTTTATCCTTATTTACTTTTCGGTAGATTGTAGGGAAGACAAGGGCTAGTCATCTGTCACCGCATAGTGAATATTTCTCTTTAAAGTCATCTTCACACACATTCACGGTGTGTTTACATGTTTGATGGTGTCTTTACATAGATAACATACTTTAATAGTGTACAATCTGTATTCCGTAATCATAAACATACATTTGTACATTTACAGAAGTTATATATGAAGAATTCATTTGCAACAGATAATTTCGTTTTTAAAAATGTTCAAAAATTATGTTTTTATTGTTTTATTTGTATTATTTAGCTGTATTTTGAAATACTATCACTAAATTATTACAAAATTGCAGTTTGATTGATATTAATTGGAATGCACAACAAAAAAACAAATGAAATGCAAATTAAATAAAGACTGAAGCCTTTTTCAAGTATACTGTTAAAAGTGACTGATGTACACTCATCGCAGCAATTTCCTCATTTGACAATATACCCCAATCTCTTCTTCAATGGATCGAAACATAATTCACACAATTTTATCCCAAACACCTGTGACTGCAAGGTCACAGAACTCATTTTGAGAGTGGTTAGACTGCTTGCTTATTAGTGGCGGTTATGTCTGCTAAACACATCTATTTGTGAGATTGTACAGTATTGCTAAAGGGCATTTCTGAATTAAATGTAATCAGCTTTACTCTGCTGTGTTCATTTATTAGTAATGTGCTTAAAGCAGATTAGTGGGCTCAGCCGTTTTTAATGATTTATTCTGCTGGTGAGATCTGACAGATTTTCTGCCATTCTTTAAAAAAAGGACATTTCCCAATTAGAATACACAGCCTATCTCCCTCTAGACACTTCCATAGTTTAATCTACCGCTCAATACAATGTAATGGGAATGATAATTTCCATTAATTGAAATGGATTCCTCTAATAGAGAATTGCTGGCTTGGAATTTATAATCATATTAAGGAAATCCTGAATGTTAACCATGCCATTTTTGCAGTTGTAATCTTTATATTAAAATCAAGTCAATTAAATAGGCTTTGGTCCAAAATCTATACGCTTTCTTGCTGTCTACTGCAGTCCGCATGCAATCTAAAATGGAACCTCAAATCATTTTCTAAATGATGAAAATACTCAGCACATGCAAATATTATATTTTATTACTCCATTTTTAAACTAAATTCTCCATAAAGCATTATCGATAGCTTTCTCAATGAAAGTTGCTTTCCAAAAACGATCCTGCCCCCTTACGAAACAAAAATATTTGGGAATATACTTGAAAATATAGTGCAATTTTTTAAATAATGCATTTCTATATAATCACATGCTTGATTTTCGAAAGCAACAAAATATGTATCATTTAAAAATGATTTTGTAATATATGATACTATTCTATTCTTTACATAAAATCATTTATTTTTCGCCTTCGGAACAGTCGTATACCACACAAATCCCTCGTTCCTGTAGCTTAGAGGTTATGGGTTTGATTTCAGAGCAAACACATAGAAATAAAATGTATAGGTTGCTATTACTTTAAGCCACTTTTGATAAAAGTGTCTGCCAAATGCATCAACGTAAATTAAACATAGTATGCCTGTGATGCCTTAAAATACCGACTACATAGGCTTTGGAATGAAGCCATATTGTTCACTCAACAATTACATTATTAAACGTGTTAATCGTGAACTTCCATATGGACTTACATTCATGCACATATGAACGAACAACAACCTCATGTACATGTGGGTTAGCCAGCCTTTGGCCATGATGTTGGGTCACATGACTCACAGCCCGTGCATTTGTTCTCTGTCGTTCCCTCTAGAGTGGTGTGTGTCGGGGGAGATGGCTCAGTGGCTGAGGTGGCCCACGGGTTGCTTCTCCGGGCCCAGATGGACGCTGGGAGGGACACAGACTCCATCTTCACGCCTGTCCAAGCAGCACTTCCTCTCGGCATAATACCAGCAGGTGAGGATCAAGGGTGGTGCCTTTTGTACTTCTGCAGCTGTCCTCAGTACAGCCCAAAACTTACAGCACCTCTCTGGAGATACATTTGTTTTGAAGAGATGGAGAAATGTATTGCAATTGAAGAGTTCATTTGCAAAAACAGTTCACTCAAATCATGTTTTTTATTGTGCTTTCCAATTAATATCAAACTGCAGTTGGGTTGTTTTGATTATCTGGTTTTGCAAATAAACTCTTAATTTGGTAAAAGGTTGCATTTGGCACCACATGTGCACTATGACACCAATGGCATGCTTTTAAATAAGGGCTCAGTTTTGCTTGTGATTGTATATAATTCAGTTCAATTCGACAGGTTTGTCGTCTATACCTACACAGGTAAAAAAAGGGTCATTAGAGACTGGTCGAACAAACCTTACAAAAAAAAAACAATATTGCAGTATAAACAATAAAATCCAGAAAACAATCAAATTCAATACTATATGATTCATCTAAAAACCTGTTAAAGATTCATCTAAAAATCAGTTTTCTTATACCGGGCCTTTTTCATCAAAGTTGGATTTGTTTTGAATACTTTTTGTTAAAAAAGAATCAGGAAATCACAGTCACCCTCTGCCTTTAAATCATTTTAAGTTTTGGGTTGCCAGGTTTGTGGCAGTATAAGATAGGCAAACAGGCTGAAATCACTTACATCACTTTTATGCAAACAAAAAACAACATAAAACTTAAAATTGATAATCACCGGATGTCAAAATATGACTGGTAGTAAAAACACGATAATCTACGGCAACAGCCTTCTGGGTAAAGCATGCAACATTTTATATTTCATATTTCACTCCTGTGTTGAAACAATCAGAGGAGCGCTGCCAATTAAAAATCGAACCCCGTCGTAATTTGTGTCTCCAATTTCTCTGCTGTCAGAATGATTTAGTTTGATTGTGTTCTGAAACTCATCTAGCGAAAACAAACAAGCAGCTCATAACAGCGGCAAGCGAGTGTATCATTATCAAATTGATTTAATCACAGTCAGGCCTCTCTGAACGGCCCGCTCGCACACCCAGCTAATTGCCTTTAAGAGTCGAAACTGGAACATCCTCGATTCGACTCTCCCCGGCTGCCTTTGAAACAAACTCCACCGGCCTTGAATCAGAGACCCGGGGCCTTGTGTATTGTCCAGGACTAATGCTAAGATTTTTTTTCGGTAACGTGGCAGAGCTGACCTCACTGCGCTGCCAAGCTCCGGGGAAGAGGACGGGAGAGCAGGATAGGGGAGAACGGCGATGTGAGGCGGGCCCGGGCCCTAATTTTCTGGCCAAGAGATTGACCTTCACTTGTCATTTCAGGCACAGCAAAATGGAGTGCTGTTGTTAGGAGCAATGGAAGCTCTCCAACACTGTGCCCACAGCAAACTGACCGTACCGAGGTCACGCTTTCTCTTCATTAGTGCCCAGTCCCCGGGGAGTATTCGTAAACAGTTTCCTGTCACCGATGGAGAGGGACAAAAAAACGCCACCTTGCCCCTGCCGTTCTTGTGCACGGGTTTGATAGTGTGACATCAGACTCGGGTCCATCCTCAGTCAAATCTCACTCTTTGCTACAAAAACACATGTACCGTATCAATCGCAGTGATTTAGCGCTAGTCATTAGCATGTGCGCATCAATAAAATATACATTTAATGCCGCCATATAGAAGCGACGTTGATGTCTAATTAGCCTGGCTGAAAAAAATAGTTTCTGTCTGACATTTTAAATGATAAGACAGACAAAGATTACATTTTCTTCTAAAATATAGCCAACTCTAAAGAGCTTTCCAAATGCATTATTTACACCATGCGGGGTAAACACGCACCGCCCCGACCAATTAAAAGCTTTTTCTAAGCGCAATGGTATATGCTCCCCGGTATGTATGGCATATAAATCGCAGGCTTCTAATTAATTTGCCCGCTTTTAAGGGTTTCTGGGGGACTGTTAATTTCTTTGATATTCCAGGCAAAGAACCAAAATGTTGGTGCAGTTTCCGCGAGACTCTTAGACATGCTTGACTAGCGAGTCGTTGCATCACATTCATCTGCCTGGATGAGGGAGACATTAACTGCCTTATGAATATTCATGCTGTCTGCTTAATTAAGTTAATTGTTCTGCAGAAGTGCTCGTACTTCCAAGGACATTTTTTTTCTCAACCCCCCTCTACGTCGCTCTCTCTCTCAGAGCCCCCTTCCTTTCTTGCGTCCCCCCGTCTGTATAACTGGGCTCTGGCGTCATTCTTCACCAGGTTCTGGAATGGAGATGTGTAATATATGGACGCCGTTGGCACAGGCTGTTGCTCTGAGCCTTGCGGGAGAGGCAGATGCACGTTTTAAATGTAGTGTTAACGCACGACGGCGTGATACAGACACCAGCGAGCGACAAAAGAACAATGCCAAGCAGAATACGTAGCCATTGTCTAAGGCGCAGCGTCGAAGAGTTTGCCGAACCTCAGGTGGGCTTAACCATCGATGCAGTGATCTCAAGATCTTTGCTGGAAATGGTAATTTTAGCATTCGGATAATGAGTTTTTAATATCACACTCGCTGAGACTGTTGAGCAGACCACATTCATTATGAGATTGCTTTTAATTGGCAGTACACCAAGCTTTATAATACAGTTTACTACCCACTAAAACCCTGCAGAACAAAATCAAATAGCTTCTTGTTTAAGAGAGGAAGTTAGATCAGCTCTGTTCCAAAACCTAGTGATCTACCTACGTAAATATTCAGCTGATTTAAAGTGGCCATAACCCGGTTTCTGCATATCTCATGTTAATCTTGAGTAATTAAGAGGATAGTATCGGTCCCTTCAAATATCCGTAGAGTCTTTAGTTTGATCACATCGATAAAAGACAGATACAGATGTACGATTATTTCCGAAATCATACGACGTGTATGGGGGGGAATTGCCAACAAAACATAAACAAATGACTCGGTTTCACTTACTCACTGAGGTTCCTGCATCTTTAAGCACTGGGTCCATGCAATCTATCAGTTTCAAACTCGAAATCCAGCGTTATATCCACCGTTTATATAACATCGGTCACTAAAATGCTGTGAACAAACAAACACACCTCAACTTCTCTCACTATCGCAAGAGTAACGAGTTGCAGCTGCAGGCCCACAGCGCAGCCAATGTTGAGGGTAACCGGGTCTTCCTATCGCTCGTCGGTAGACATGTGGGCGGGCTTTTTCATTCGCCTTGTCGTAGGCGTGCTTTTCCGGGAGAATTGCCCAGTAAGGGACGAAGAAAAGTTGTTACGAAAGAGATTTTCATGTTCGAAAAACCTATACGAATACAGGGGGAGTGTATCGAGCACAGAAATACCACTTCATACGTCCAACTCGTATTTGGACAAGTTGACCATGTCAAGCATGAGAAGACAGCACATTTCACATTGTAAATTAGTCAGAATGTATTAAACACTGTAACACATCCCCTTTAGAGATTATATGTTTGGTCCAGTCCCAAAGGAACATTTCTTGTGTTTTCAGATGTTTCATTTTAATTTTGACTTAGTTTATATATGAGTATGGAAAAAATATGCATTTGTGTAAATTTGAGCAGAATAGTTCCTAATGAGATAAAACTTAATTACTGACTTTTGAGGGCAAATCTGAGCTCGGTTTGTGAAATTGTTGAGATCTCTTATGAAATTCTAATGGTAACATTTGTGAGACTTCTGGGTCTTTACTCAGGAGATGCAGGAGACTTCAATAAAAGTTTACATTTGCTCTCCTTTTAATCTCCTTGATGCCTAGGATAAATAATTGTCATTTTAAAGAGATATACTGTAATCTCCGATATTTATTTCTTGTAAAGGAATATAAAGACAAACTGCATGTTTCCAGATTAAGTCTATTTTGCTAGAGATGGCCATCCCATAACTCCTTGTAAGGCAATGGGAGAAATGTTAATTACCATTGAATATATTTTTTAAATGATTAGAAGGTTATAAAAACTTGGTATGTATTTTTTCCTTTTATTAGTATCATGCTATTAGCTAAAAGACCAGACCTGTCACTGTAAGTTTCCATTTTAGATAGGATGCTGTCTTTAGAGGCAAGCTGTTTATGTAGACAACAGACAACAAGGCATCTGACTAGGTATTGGGACAGAGCCATCATGAGGTGAGATATCTCAGTACGTCAGACAGACAGTGCCATAGAGCCGAGGCCGAGAGCCTGGTTCATCACAACATATGGAAACTCCCAGAGAGGCCAGGAAGCGCAGTGAATACGCGTGTATGAGGGAGGTCTACATTACCAGTGACCCGGTAGGTGGGACGTGGCATGCGTGCTCGCAACCAAATTCAGTCGGAGCATGAGAGCGTGTGTCCAGCACTGTAGGCCTGGCTGCGTCTTCAGAGAGGAACTGTCTGATCCAACACCTTCGTCCTGTTCTCATTTACAGACATTTGCTTTCGTTCCCTGTTGATCTGAGCCATCGCACTCGCCAGATAACGGCATGAAAGGAAATGCCTACTCACCCGACAAGGACAAACCTCTCTGTGCTGTTTGTCTCTGGTAGTAATCAGTAGAAATACACACACACACCTGTTCTCCCATCGCAAGCTGCCAGGAAGGTAAACCATCTTAATTGGCACAAGGCGATATTAACTTAAATTAATGCTCTTTAACAAAGTCCTCATCCTGTAATGATTAACTCTATCTCATCCATTACTGGACTGAGCTCATGCGGATTTCAAAGCATCACGTCCCAATTCACACTGTCGTTCTAAAAAGGGAGCATTTATGTGCGATCCTAAAATAGCCTTTTCTTTTTTTTAGATTCACCATTTTTCCCCCAAAACCCCTTGTGCTATGTCTCATTTCTCTCTCTCTCTCTCTCTCTCTCTCTCAAATTCAATTTAAGCGTGCTTTATTGGCATGACAAAATGTACATTCGTATTGCCAAAGCATTTGAAGCTGTGATGCGTTCAAATAGTGCAAGTGTGTAAACAAACAAAAAGAAAGATCTTCATAGTAATAAAATAAAATAAAATTAAGTGTGATGTATGTAGTGCAATTTAAAGTGGTTTATAATATATGTAAATATATAAAAACAGAAATAGAGTATTGTTTAAACAAAGATTTAGAAGAAGAATAAAAATGTGTAAAAAATAACAAGTTTCATTTATAATAATTATACATTATAAGACATAAACTTTAAAATGGCCAACAGAAATCAGTTATGAACTTTTAAGTAAATACTCACAATTCAATAGGCATATGAGTCGAGACCCAAAACCTTGATAAATTGGATCTGCCAAAGAAAAAGGTCTTGTTTACATGCTCAAATTTTACCATTTAGATGCTCTAATTTTACCATTAAGTATACAGATTTTTTAATTAGACAGCATTAGAGGATAGAAGACTGGAGATCACATTAAGTAAACAATTTAAAATTAAATTCATGGCCTGATGTTGCTCTGGAAGGAAAACACAAGCAAGGATTGTGCATTTTGTAACAAAGACATTAGAGAGTATAATTGAGCATTAAGTCTTAAAGATGGTCATGTTTAAATTCAATTCTAACATTTTGTTGATTGTATTACTAGTTTGTATGGTGTTGCACAGGATGTGTTTCAGGACCAATGTTGCAATATGGTCTGTATAAAGAAACTGACTTGATGGTTTCAAAGCAACAAGATAAGCAAACATTTCTGCGCATATTCGCTTTTGTGGACATAACTTAATTTACGGTACACATCCGCAAAGAATAGAGTCCCTGCTGATTATTTCTGAAAACAAGCAAAAGAAATACAAGTAAATAACTTTAGCTGGCAAGTTAAAAGTATGTCTAGTATTATTTTATATTAATAAAAAATATTATTATTTCTAGTTTTATATAAGAACTGTTACTTGGCTAAACTGAAGTTACACGATCCATTCAACAAATTGATTATTTAATACAATTATGATACAATACAATATTAATATAAATTAATATTATTAAAAATATTAAATAAAATGTAAAGTTATATTATTAGCCACTAGCCAGACCAATCAACAAACACTGACCGGAAGTTAACTTCGGTTCAGGCGCGTACGTCCAATGCAACCGTCTATAATGAGAGCATAAGGGTATAGATTGTTTAAGAGAGCTGCGATAGGTCAAACAGAAATTAAAAGGACAGGTGCACTTTATAGGAGTCAGCACCAGGTGCTCAAGAACATTGATACGCAGGAAAGATAGTCTATGATAATAAAGCAAAACTAAATTTCTCCATGTTTCTGTAGCCAGGCTTGATAGAATCTCATCACTCACCGAGTGTAAACAGTGTCTGTGAGGAGATACACTCTATAGCAAACATCATGAGACCATATGCCACTGCATTCAGATGGCCTGATAACACCTGAAAGTCTTTATCACAAAATCACCTACACGGATAACAGAACTTATCCAAATAAAAAGCCTTATTGCTTACGTAATGTATACATCTGTTAAGAGGAAGTTTAATCGCAAATTATTATATACTCAACAATATGTTGTTTTAAGATGTTTACATTTTTTCTGTGAAACACAAAAAGAGACTTTTGATAGACCATTAAATATCTCTTAAATATAAGTTTCAGGGACACAACATAAACTGTTATGTGGCCCAAACTTAACTTCTGGTAGACCTCCGCATAGAATCAATAACTGTTGAATTGCTTTAATTTAATACTATTTATATACACTAAAATATTCATATAAATTATTTATTTTTTAACTTAAATTCTTATATTACTAGCAATAAGCGAGACCAGAAGCTAACTCGGTGTCAGGCTTGTTTATCCATAAAAGTAGCCCATGCAACTTTGCACTAATTTCCAACCCTTCTAAAACGTTAAACAATGACAGAATGTACATTTTTGGGTCTCTTTATTATTTCTAAGGCTGTTAAAATGTGTTTTATTTTCATCCATAGGTTCTACTGATGTGGTGGCATGCTCAGTATATGGAAAAATACACGCTGTGACAGCAGCGTTGCACATTATCATGGGTATGTTGTTTATTTGTTTCACACACGCAGGCACACAAACACACTCGCACACACAGTCCATGCATGAGCTTCTAGCATTCTCTGTCCTTACCGCTTCCACTCCGTTAACAGTAACGGCCTTGAGGAGCCATGGGACTTCACCGAGCAGAATATACATAATAATAATATGTAAATGGGATTTGTATTTACTTTTCAATTCCACCGAGTTCTGTGTGCCGGGGCAATAGTCTCATTTTCACCCTCTGGAAGTCTCTCCATCTTTGGTGCATCCCTACAGCAGATCGAGCCGTGGCTTTCTGTAATCTGCTGTTTAATTAGAGTGCACAGACTGTTGTTATGGGGGATGAGAGAAGACAAACCCCCCGCGTGGGCTCTGCCTCTCCAGCTTCGGAGATCACTGTTAACAGGTCCCATGAAACGAGAGGCAGTCCCAGGAGAGGTGGAGACACGTCTGTCGTCGATCACTCATACAGTCACTGCGCCCGTGAACGCCGAGCGTCTTTGACGTGGCCGCGGGCCGCCGTTGGAAGTGTTACTTTTGGTTGGCAGCGAGTGCTGTGCGGTACCGTCCGCCATTGGACTGTCTGTGTGTGAGGCGTTTTTTTTAAGTTAGCACCAATATGTCTGGGCCATTGTGTCGACTGTGCATGCTCTCCTGGGCTTAGCTTAACAGACAAGCGGATTTGGCTTGTGTCAGGGGATTACACACATGAGCTAAACTCGAATCCTAAAAAAGAATATTACATACTGGCCACAATTTTGCTTTACAGCTGAATTGCGAATGGCATGAACACCATCAGATGCGTACAATAGAATTATCAGACCAATGAGTTAATGAGGGTCTTTGTTAAGTGATGCATTGTTTCATTGTTCTATCACAATTACTATTTGCTTTTTGATCATGGAAATCTTAGTTGTGGTTTAGGAGTAATTCACTCAAAATTTAAATTCTGCCTTTATATTGGCTAGTACATTTCTAGAGTGAACTTAAAGAGATTGACCCGAAACAAAAGATTTGTCACAATTTCATCACCCTCATGCCAATCAAAACCCTTGGTGTTACTGTGGAACACAAAAGAAGATATTTTGAGAAATGTTGTCTCTGTAACCGGAACGAACCACACCTACAACAGGCGGGCCTCGAACCGGGTTGGTCCGGCATGGGAGTCGGGCGATCTAGCGAGGAGGCTAAAGACTGCAGTCTATAGCGTCTGTCGCTAGAGAGTCCTTGACGCCGAGGAGTGAGGTTTACACACTGCACAGCTCTATACTAGCTTGCCTCTGTTACATCTCCATACATTGGAATTCAATGGAGGTCAATGTTGTTTGTATACCAACAATCTTCAAAATATCTTCTGTTGTGTTCCAGAGTCATACAGGCAGAACTAATTTATTTAGGGAGTTTGTAACCAGGTGGCTGAGTCATATGAATTCGTACAATGTGAATCGAACAAAATTATTCGATTCTAAGAAAAAAGCAACATTTACCGAAAGTGTCAGAGAAAAAGAGTAAATGATGAAAAAGCAGCTTGTAATATGTAAAAATGAGCTTCGTAGGTATTCAAATGAATTGACTTGACCTATTAAATGAATTGAATGACCAATAAAAGAGAGAAACAAATCTGCCAACTCACTCACCCTCAAGTCGTTCCAAACCTGTATCAATTTCTTTGTTTAGTTGAACACAAAGAAAGATATTTGGAAGAATGTTATCAACTGAGATTTCTGGGGCACCATTGACTACAATTGTAGAAAATAATATTGTATATATTTTTGGTTCTGTTGAATCCAAAATTAAATAATTGAAAGAATTTAGGTAAAGGAAACAGCTCTAGGGCACTTTTGACTACAATTGAATTTTTTCTACTCTGGCAGTCAATTTCCCAGTTAAGTTTAAGTGAATAGCTACTTGCTTCTCTGTCTGCAAACAAAGCTCATCACATAGGCTTACTTCAGAAGTCCTGGAATATAAACATACAATGATGATTTAATAATGGAAACATGTTTATGTTTAGGTACTGAGTCTTCAAAATACCTATAGAGGGTTTCAGCGCCAACAACAGACAGTAAACAAATATAAGTTATACGACTTAACTTCAGGTGGATATCCTTAAAGAATCAATAATGTTGAGTAGTTTTAATTTAATTCAATACAATTCATATGAAATGAAATATTAATGTAAATTAAAATAATTAATATGAAATAACTTGTTATATTATATTTAAACACAGACCGGAAGTTAAATATGGGCCAGGCGCGTGCGTCCAATGAAACCATCCATGTGGCTGCAAGCCATTTATCAACAATTGACTCTAAAATCAGATCAATAACCCTCAAATCTGGTGTGCCTAAAACTCTCCGGTCCATTTCTGTTCTCACTTGGCTGCAGACTGGGACGATTACCCCCGAACTGACCCCCACCTGTGAGAGAATGTATCTCATCATTAAATCTTAAGAATTGAGCCATATGGTAGTGTAACTCATAGCTTTTGACAAAAGGGAGGTGTGAGTTTTAAGAACGAGTGTTGAATTTCTTTTGTTCGCCGTGATTGGCACCGACTCGGAGCGTGCGCTATCTCAGCAGGAACGTTGAGAAACGTCCTCGTACCGCCATGATTAATTGCTCCATCAAACATCATGGCTCTCGGTACGATCCGCTGAGCTAAGTGTAGGCATTCGTTTGAACAAAAGACGACGCATTCCGACACGTAACATTAGGCATCTTACAGTATGTTAACCAAACGGAACGCAAACTACGTTCAACGTTATCCTCTTTCTTTTCTTCTAAAATATGGCTTTTGTCGCTGTGAGGCATCAACATAAGACACCTGACACGAATGAGCGCGTAATGCCTATTTAGGAGGGCCAATATAGGGCTTGTTCATTTCTAATTAAGCAATATTTACGCATGTGAATAAGGCCAACTGGCGGGATTTGGATGGATTCGATGAATTATTCATGAGCAGGGAGAGCGCGTGCACGTGGAGAAAGAAGGTCATGAATGTGGTGGGCTGTGGGAACGGAACCCAACCAATGGACCACCAGATCCACAGTCATTTCATTTTTATTTTACATATGCAGTGAATTCGCTCGAGAGATGTCACTAGGACACTTGATAGATGATTTTACTGTTCCTGGACCAGAACCACGTTGTTGGGTATACTGTAGGTACCATTATATTTGTCATAATCTTAAATATAATAGAATGCACGAATCTAGTCATTAAAAAAGCACTAATTTAATACTAAACCTATTAGTTCAACTGTATAAATTGAATACCGATTTGTGAAAAGTGGGTGCCACAAACCACAATGGTGCCAGGTTTGATTTAAATGTAAGATTCATGATGTCCTCAAAAAGTGAAAGTTAACATTTTAATAGAAGAAATGACAAGAGGTTGAGTACATTTTTAACCATTTTTTGTCACAGTCTATGTGGTAACTCCACCTAACAGTGCTGCTCTTCTGCTCCAGGACACCGTCAGGCTGTGGACGTGTGCAGTTTCCGCTCTATGGGTCGACTGGTGAGGTTCGGTTTTTCTGCCATGTTTGGTTTCGGTGGGCGGACGCTTGCACTGGCAGAGAGACACCGCTGGATGCCTCCCAGCCAGCGTCGCGAGTTCGCTCTCATTAAAACACTGGCAAACCTCAAGTAAGCGGTCTCTCTCTCCGTTTTTTGTGTGAGCCGTAGCATTCTCTCATCTGGTGGGGTCCAAGGGACTGGCTGGTGCTCCATCAAATCTGGGATTAGTGTCAGACCGGCCTGGCATAGAACACATGGGCACCCTCTCCTAGAAATAACCCTCTTCTTATCATAACACGCCATCTAACCGTTTGTTCTCTCTCCCGGTTTGAAGACCTGAAGACTGTGAACTGTCCTTCATCACCAGCGGCAGGACCGAGGATCAGAGGCTGGCAAAAGAACATGTTTTAAGGTTTTCTCTCCCATTATCCAAATTTCAGAGTCATTATTTGTGTTTTATTTGAAATAAACCACCTCCTGGCTAATTGGCCATTGGAATGAAATCAAAATGCTGGAAATGTTGAAGGTCACAGAGCTGATGGTAATACACCAGACTGCCCCACACTGTGAGGAACCCGCACAATTCTACTCTGTTATTACTTAAATGCACATTGTGATTATGCTCTAAGTAGTTTTTTCTTCACAGAGATGAGCGAAACAGAGATGAAGACAGCATTTGTGAGTATTGCTAAATTAAGAGAAAATATCTGAAATGAAAGCCTCTGTGTCTGCATCAATGGACAGGAAATACATTCCACTAAAATGGTTTCACTTGAAAAAAAGATTTTAACATAAGATACTATGCCTGTGTCTAACACACTGTGAGTCATGACAACCATGACAGCTCATATGAATGTGTGATATTTCTGTGGCACGACAGCTCAAGCAAGAAAAACAAAGAAATGTGTTTCTGTCGCTCATTTGGTTGAGCATTGTGTTAGCAACGCAAAGGTCAGACGTTCGGTTTCCAGTACACATACAGATACAAATGTACAGCTTGGGTTGCTTCGGTAACTTCACATAAAAGCTAACTGTACAGTATATGTTATCCTTTTGGGAGAAAAAAATCCTTTATAAAACAATCAAGATATTTTGTTGCTAGTCTTGATCAATCGGAATTGAGGACTGAAACGAATTGTCCTAAATATACAGTATTTTTGCGAAAAGTATTATGACGCCCCCTTGTAATTAACACGTTCCATTCCATAACATATGAAAGAATTTTGTTTCCATCTTTGTTGCAACAGTTTCAGAAAGGGCTGCTCCCATGTGTATGAGTTATTGGGGGTGATGAGCGCTTAAGTCAAAGATATTCAGCTGGGTCAGGACTGAATCGATTTTTAAATTCACAATTTACGTTTAGTAATTTAGCAGATGCTTTTAACCAATGCGACTTACAGAGAGTTCAGGGAGTAATAAGCGATATGTCATATACAGGAGCAATAGGTGCTAATGCAAAGTTACTAGTTTCAGCAAAAGCTAGACCAATACCTGTTGAGAGAAAGAGAGAGGGTTAGTGTTTTTTTATCTTGCTATGTGCACAGGGACATTGTCAATGGAATAGAAATGGTCGCGCCCAAACTGCTGCCATAAAATTAAAAGCACAAAATTCTCTAGAAAACCCCTGTATGATGTAGCACTCAGATATGAGTTCATGGAAATGACTTGTATGGAATTGTCCATAAAGTGTATATAAACATCCATGTTTTTCTGACTTGTGCTTCCTGCTATTCCTTGTATTCTATTCTATTGTTTCATGACATTCAAGTGCATCTTCTGTACTACATACGTATATTGAATGCACTAAATACACACTCCTATTGTCTTATAGTTGAGGATGGCTCCTGGCAGACCAGACAGGGTCTCTATTTAAATATCAGTATCATGGCTATTCCCTGCCTTTGCTCCATGGCCCCACGAGGCCTGGCTCCAAACACCAGGTCAGAGATCATCTCGGAAGCAAAAATAGCGCAAATGTCGCAACTTTAATCCAATTGTGGGTTTGTAGCCTGTGTACTGTCATCCGTTCCGTATACGGGACACCTAAGTTTGCGTCAACATTGTGCATGTAATTTCTAATCAAATCATGACAAACAATATATCATTGGAAAGGTCTAAGACTCTAGAATAAAGATTTCTTTGGTGTTTTATTAATTAGTTATGTAGGGAGAGTAATTGATAATTTTTTAAAAAGAGTGTGCTTAGATTTTTGTTATCCTGCTGCCTGTATTTTTTTTATGTCTTTTTTAATCAAAGAAAAACATAAACTTTTTATTTTTTACATTAAACCTAACAACACACCTTTAATTTTTTTATTTCATTTAATTTAATTGTGTGTGTGATTTTTTTTGTTGCAATAATCAGCCTCTTTTATTTTTTCAAACGAGACAAACCGTAAATCTGTATTCCAAAGAATTCATGTGTTACCGCCATTTTAGTTCCAACATGAGTTTTCATGTGTAGGCTCAAAAAGGTCTTCGACAGTTAACAGGTTTTAATGTCTTAACATTTGATCCATCTATTTAAAAGCAGCCCTCAATCCGTTAACATACACACCGGCCTAAAAGTAAGAAGCCTTCAGTAAATGATGTCACCCTGAGACCAGGTCAGTGTGTCAACAACACGTAAGGCCGACTGAGTCTCCTGACTTTCCTGGCTCGTTTCGTGCATGGAGACGGGCAAAGCAAGCCGGTCTAATCCAGAACACTGGAAATAGTGGTTGGATCAGACTCTTAAGGTCGAAGCCACCTAACTGGACTAATCAGCACATAATAACTCTGATTAAAGGGAGTGGCCGGATAGATTTAAGGGTCGAGCATCTGTGCACGGGCCTATGAGTGCTCAACCAACCCCCTCTTTTCTCCCTTCTTCACAGCTTAAATAGATTTCACAAGCACAATGTTTCGCTTGACGTAGAAAATGGTTGTTTTTCCATATATCTACTGATGCAAAAATTACGTTTCATCTGTATGTTAACTGGTCATACAATGTGCTTTTTTTACTTGGTATGAGTTCAATGGGTGCAGATCCCATATGGTCCTCCTATTTACATCATGCATTTATTTTTTCACCTTAGATATAGTATAGTTGGTGTGAAGCGCATCCGTTTATAGACCTGTGGCAAAACAGAAGGAAGTTTTAGAAATAAACAGTCCTCATGTAGCCTATGTTGAACCGTCTACATGACAAACGGCTGGTCATAATGTTTGGTGTTCAAACACAATGTTATCTCTATAGGCTACATGACATCATATAAGCCACAGCTTTTAATAACATATGTTACACACCTACTGTAAGCACAATTAAAGTGAGTCATGTTTCCTGTCCACCACAGGCTGAATAATGGCAGCATGGCGCTGATAACTGTGGGCGATACCTCCAGGTCGGAGTTCATCAAGCACTTGAAAAGATACAGCAGCACAAGCAATCAGGTGAGGTCACCTGTAAAGAAGACACGTCAACCCAACAAACACGGGAAATCCAGCCCACGCAAATGGAGTTAGCAACCTCCACGGCTTAAGCAGAATTAGCATGCTGTCAAATCAAATTAGTCGCTGATTGTCAGCTTTCTACAAAACACTTTTTAGGCTAATACAGATTAGCCCGTTTTAGAGCCGGTCTCTTCTTTTTCCTAAGCAATCCAATCTAGATCTGTTTGTTAACCCACATTCTATAAAAAGTCTGTGTAGGTTGAGGCGTTGACATGTCACGTCATTATGGCGTAGAGCAAAACTGGGTTTCAGTGGAGTTCGGTGGAGACATTACTGTGTGATTGAATTGAGCTTCACTTCATTTACGGGGAGATAGAAAATAATGTAGAAGGTCAAGTATATTGCATGTATTGCTGAATCTTATTATATTGGTAAAAATATTTTTGGTAACACTTTCCTTGAAGTATGAATGTATAATGCATTATAAAAGTAGGTTTAAAGCATTGCAATGAACCTTCTAATGCATTGTAATGTCTTATGTGTAATGTCTTATAAATAATTGTTATTACAGTTTATACATTATTACACTTAGTACTTTATTGTTACATAACACATTTTAAATTGGTTATACTTCTGTACAACTACATATAATGCATAAAAACACACATTATGACGAATTATAATGCATTTTACCCTTTAATAACTCTTTATAATGCATTATACATACATGATTCAAGGAAAGGGTTAGATTGTCTTTACTGGGTCACAATTAAGTAAAAAAAAGAAAAGATAAAAGACATTTTTGTTTAGATGGAAATGTGACGTTATTTTTTATGACATGTCAGAATTCAATAGCATAAAATAAGAAACTCTCTTAAAGAGATAAAGTTTTTGTCATGATTTACCTTCATGTCATTCAAAACCTGACTCCCATGTGCAACGCAAAATATATTTAGTGGTTGTTTTTTGTGTCTATACAACAGAAGCTAGAAGGGGCCAACGTTGTTTAGTCACAGTCTTCATGTCTTTTTAGGTTCAGAATGACATGAAGGTAAATGATGAAACAGTGAAAAATTACTAAATGGTCTTAAAATAGCATTTATTAAACATAATTATACAACATACAAAAATAATATTTTTTTTCGCCTCGAGTCAGACGAAAAATAAATACTGTATAAGCAGTTTAGATTTATTAGCATAAAATATCTGAAAACTTTTTTAAACAAAAGTGAGTAATGTGACATGTTGACAGCAGTGCTTGCCAACTTGTCTTAATCAGAATCTATGAAAATAAAAATGAAATTATAATGGGTTGAAAGCCTATTACTAGTGCGGGTCTGTGGTCAGGTTTACATGTGAGGTCACAAACACACATGCTGAGGACTGATGTAGTTATCCTGTTGTTCCTTAGTGCCCCCTTGTGGAGCTACAATGAACTACAGCCTCAAATTAAAAAACAGGCAAAGCAAAAGCCACAGGGTTCCATCACAAACTCTCACAAGCTTGAAAAAAAATGAAGAATGGTTAAATGTGTTGAATGAGAAATGTTTTTTCATCCTCCAACAGTTTAGTTTCTCCTTCATCGAGACCCACACTGTGAGAGCCGTGAGGTTGCGGCCGCGCTCTCAGGGAAGCTGGGCCGAAGACATCACAGAGGAACACGAGGAATGTGATTCTAAAAGAACACCCATCATCTCCTCAGAGGGAACGTATCCTTGGAACATTGACGGAGATCTCTTAGAGGTCCCATCTGAGATACTTATCAGGTGAGACGCTCATAAATAAGTCAATAAACGTGACAAATTTAATTCATTAAAACAATAAAGCATGACAGATGCGTTACATTGATTTTACTGTGTGCCAATCTTAGGGAATACCTCATCTGCTCAAAAGTCGTTATTCCTCACATCTTATCTCACATTATTTTGCCTCTCATATCATCAGGATCTTCACACAAATCGAATCACTACAATGGCCAAAGACATTATATTTAAAGTGTTTTACTTTTTGGCACTGAATTGTCAAATCCACTCTATAAAATGTCATTGTTTACTTAAATCTACAAAAATCTATTTCATGTATTTGATATTCTATTTTATTTAAAGTCAAGAGCCTATACAAGATATTAGCCACTGGTCCAGAAAAACATTTTTTTTTTTAATTTTTTCAATCTTACATATATAATTAAATCTTAAAGATATTTGTTTAAAATCCTTAATTGGTAAGTTGGTTTCATCGGATGCACGTGCCTGGCTCGAAGTTAACTTTCAGTTTGTGTTTGGTTGTAATATAGACTGAAACTATCTATTTTATTAAAATATTCATTTGTATTAATATTTAATTGTATATTAACCTTATTATATCAAATTTTGATAATACTCAAATCAAATACTCAACCATTATTGGTTCTTTGCAAAGAGTACTGGAACTTAAGGCCACATAATGTTTGTTGATGTTGATGAAACCATTTATAAATGTTCTTTCGGTTATGTTTTGTTTAACATGTGTAGTAAACAGTAAGTTTTTCTTGACCAACGTTAACCCAGCATTCATTTTGTCATCCGAAGTGGTCTATAGCCACTGTGTGCTTTAACATTGAACTACAGTTCAGATGAATGGTGCATCAGAGGTCCTGTTTGTTTTCAGGCACTACAAACATGAAATGGGCGATGCATAAAAACAAATAGCACAATTCTCTTCGAAATGCTCCAGAGTAAGTGACAGAAAGATAAACAGATGAGTGTGAGACTCCAAGAGAGTGGAAGGAAAATTTGTGTGTATATCAGATAAATCCTTGCAATGTTTAAATGTCCTGACAGCACTGTTTATGTTCCAGGCTTCATCCGCATCTCCTCACACTCTTTGGAGGAGACATAGAGGAGGCTGAGGAGGCACCGGTTAAATGCAGCTGTATCTGAACACACACACACACATCTCCGTAAATGCACACAACAATAAACAAGAGATTAGGATAGGTGGTAACAGCAAGCAAATGTAGAAATAGCCAAAGCAAAGCTTTAACTTGTAAGTAGATAAAACATTTAATAAGAGCAAGAACATATACAGTACACAGTACATTCCAGTGCATAAGAATTTAAATTAAACCAAAGTACATTTTTAAAAAGCAAATGAGCGCCGCAAGAAATAAATCAAATAAAAACATTAACTTATGAAAATCACGATTATTAAAAAAGCAGTGTGCTTTTTGTTTACTAGTCCCTGAACAATAAAATGAGGACTTAACAAACAACCCATATGATGCCGTTTGTCAAATTAAAATAGAGGATTTGGGAGAATAGCGTAAGCCTTCAGTCCTACTGGATCAGCTGTGCTTATGATCCTTTAAAGTGTCATTGACATAGAAATGCCCCAAAGCTCACCCCTTATGACCAGGCACAGATGGAATCCGAGTTTTTTATTTTACATGCTTACATTTTATTTAACATTTGTGACATTTTGCTCCATTTTTGGCAAAAATATTGGGAATATACGCAGTTTTTTTTAAACTGTTATTTTTTCAATTTTTTTTTTTTTTTCTTGAATTGTTAATAAATATATTGCTTTTTATTTTCTGGACATATTTCAATTTTATTCCTGTATTAGTTTTCAACCCTTTATAATGCACCACAAAACCTCTTATGGTGACACGATCAGAAATTGGGGAGTTAACATCTCAATTAAATGGCTGGTTCCTTTTTTAGATGAATTAAGCCTGACTATCCAACACTGATTCAAAAGATTACATTCAAAGTTCGGTCACATTTACAATTTTAACTTAAATCAAATTAACGTGCATAATGAATGACCTTGCAGGAAGCGTGTCATATATGGAATTGCGTGTACAGCTTTCAGGTGGGCCTCCATATGAGAGAGGTTGTGGTGTGTGTGTGTTGGGGGGTTCTCTGTCATACAAATGAAGACACGCACGCACACACACTTAAATGGCTGGAAGCCAGACACATGTCAATCTCATCAATTTTCCGCAGCACAGTACAGACATAGAACAGCAGCCGCCTTTGCTCCGTTTCCATGGCAGCCAGCAAAAGCACGCTCTACGCACTCACTTCTCCATCTGGCGTCTCCCTGCAAACTTCTAACTACTGAACTCAACCACGAGAGTTTGGGTGGAGCGAGGTGAGAGAGAGAATTTGTGTCATTTTCCCATACCGCAATGAAGCGAAGGTGCGAAAACCCCAAACGCAGAGATGTTTTGCTTTACAAGGGGCAGAGCCGAGCGGAGTAGACACGCCGATTGCCAGAAAATTTTGATGTCGGCTCGGAGGAAGGAATTCTAACTGAAGAGAGTCCTTGGGCAGAAATATGCAAACACAAAGCAAGAAAAGCTACAGCAGTGCAATTTCTCCTTAACAGCAGGCCATTAGCCAATATGTTCAGTGATCGTAGTCAAAACTGTGAGGAAACACTCGGGCTCCGTTCCAGGATCAAATGAGGTGCTTTGCTGTCTACTGCCTACATAGGCAACATCCTGTGTGACACGAAACCTCACGAGTGACCCATCTGGAGCACTTGCATATGGGCAGAATGTCATTTCAATACATAATTTTATAGATACGAATAGCTTTTATGGTGTGAAGGGCGTGGGAGACTCGGATGTCGTGAAACATAAAACATAGCATGTACATATTAGGGGAAAATGTATTTAAAATATTTGTTAACATTTGTTTTCATTTCTGGCTTTTGGGGTCAGCAAAAAAAGGCTCTCTCTTCATCATAATGTGCTCTAAAACGCTTCTTGCATACTTGTAGGTAGTTCAGTAGGTTTTGAAACAAAGCCTTCATGTTGTGAAGTACATTCTGATGTCCTTTTCTCTCCTGGCCGCTTCCCAGAGTATTTCAGTGTGTACATGTCATTTGTTCAATACTCCGTAAGCCACAGCTGAAGTGCGCACGACTCCTGTAGGATTCTTCTTAGAGTTCGCTTCAAGATGTTTTTGGCCATTAAGGTTATCATGGGTCCAGCTGTTGGTGTGAGCGGAGCAGCAGTCCGACATGGTTTGTTCCTTCAATTCCAAATCCCATTTTAAGACACGCTCTCGTGCTTGGGTACATAGTCCCAACTGTCCCGTTCGAACTTATCCTTTTCCAACTTCATCTTCCGCTCAAAGAATCCAAGCTAGTTAAATTGAAGGAAAATATTAGTGTTAAAAATCGAAAGTGTATCTCTCACTTCTTTCCAGCCTATGAGAGATATCATTGGACACAAATATAGATACGCCAATCTGGACAAGATAGGTCATCATTTATATATAATATATATTAGCTTCTAAGCACACACTAGCATAAAGACGCATTTACAGCTAAAAAAACAATGAAAAATCATAAAACAAATTGTGATTTTATCGAGATTTTTTAGTTTGATGAATTCGCTCTGCTGTATTTTTTGGTCAAATCTACCTTTTCCGCAAATAATTGTTTAGCTGTTTTGGTCTGGTATCCAAAAATTACAATTTAATCTTTAAAAATATTTCTGTGAGGTTTAATCCTACAAGATGTGGATGTAAGCTGTGAGCATGTGGCACGTACCTTCCAGAGCAGAATGACAAGAATGGCTAAAATAATAAGTCCAACAACCAGACTGGAAACGATCAGAAAAATGCTCACAGTTGAGGAAGGCTTCTGGTTGTAAAGAGCCTCTAATACTACCTGTAAAATTGCAAATATTCAAACGTTAAAAAAAGCAATTTATAGGGTGCAATTGAAAGATTGACACTTTGACTCATTTACTTACTCCAGCAGAAATATCATCCTTTAAAAGAATGGTGTTGACATCCCTCACCGGTGAAATAAAGTCAATCATGCTATGGATCGTCATTACTGAATGCCTGCCCTACAAGAAATACATTTTTTTTTACCTTTTAGCAGATGGTTTACCCCAAAGCGACTTACAAGTATCATTTATTTATTAGCACGTGCGTTCCTGTACTTACTGGACTGAGCTGAAGGACTCTGGGGTTCAGCTCAACCTCCATAGTGATGGTGACCTCCTTTCCGACCTCCAGATCTCCAAAGTGACACTCCACCGCTCTACAGGTCTTATCTTCAGATCCACAGAACTGTAGAAAGAAAGCATGACGACGTTTAATGGACGCCTTCGCACATTATTTACAAAGCAACATCAGATTATAATTGTTTTACCATTGTGCGTTTGCTTTTTGGTGAGAAAAAGAAGACCAGCTCCTTTATAAAAGAAGCCGTGGGGACGTCACAGTCATCAATAACCTCAACCGAATCGTTCCTTAAGAAGCAACGACCAAGAGTTGTCTGCAAGACATAAAAACAAAAATATAATGATGCAGATGTATTGTGTTTTAACATTTCTGTCTTCCATTAAAATATAATTTGTCATTATGTCATGCAAGTAAATAATCACAAAATTGTTCTTCAAAATATATACAAGCCTATAAGCAAGGACACGTGTTCTCCTACCTGTAAATCCGCAATTCTGATTAATTGGTATTTGTACGGCAGAAGCATCAGAGGCGTGGCGATCTCAACTTTAGCATCGAGAGCTTTGCTTGGGCCCATATTCATCACCTGTAAGTTAATAGACATTATAATGAAACATGTTAAACGATTCATTAACGCTTGATGACATCGTCGTCTGTCTGATGAAGTGTTACGCTACCTTGTACGTATAATTGAACTTATCAGAATAGCAGTCGACCGGCAGAGACTCTTGGTCTCCAATCACAAATAAAGTTGGAGAGACAAACCTGCAGAAAAATCAAAGGAAATATAAACAAGAGAGTCTTGTTAGTGGCCTGTTTTTCTTTAGACGTCGATCTATAGAATCACTGTTTCATACGGAGACGCGTGACTTACCCGTGTACATTGACATCAACGGCGTATCTTAAGGGCAATGTGAGAATGACCACATTGTCATGCAGAAGATCAGGGTTTTCAAAACTCTCGCTGAAAAACACACAATGAATTTTTTATCTCACTGTTTTCTTGTTCTCACAGCAACACACATCACAAAGAACCGTTAAGGGATGATCAATTGTCAACCTTTAACGCACAGAAAGATCATGTTCTTCAACAATGTTTACATTTGGCTCTCGATCGTTCCATTCGTGTAAACCATCTTTTGTACAACATTCCTTGAGTCTGAGATCTCTGGATCTCTTACGGTACCTTGTCGCATTAATACTGATGCCGAGGTCTCCTGCGCTGCTGTTCTGCATCATGTCCAGTAGAATAGTGATGTTGAGCTGAAGAAAAGAGACATGTTTATGTTCCAACAAGACGTGACGACAAACAGGAATTCTTTCACCTCAATAGACGTGATGTTTACCTTTGTGAAAGGGGGGATATATAAATTTCCAACGCTGCAGTCCAGACCGACGGCCACTTTATTTTCCTCAGCGATTTCACAGCTTACGTATTTATCTTCCTGAAATAAGATAAACATTAAATGACTTCAAAGTGAAGAGAACATGTAAATGGACGGTTACCGTGGTGAATTGTTTGCTGTCATTACTTCGAGCGTTTTGATGAAATGCAGGTTGCTGGGAAACCTCAGGTGAAGTTTGGGAAGAAACGCATCGTCTCCGGTGTTGATCAGTGTTGTATTTAACATGAGACTCTTTCCGTTACCCAGAGCAAAATAACGCATGTTCCTGTAAGACCTGTTTTGAAAACACAATGTGTTATTTGAAAGATACGACATGACAACAATCTCTTTCTCTAATAGATGTTCTGCAGTGTAAAATGTGCTTTCCGGCCACAGTTTCTCTTTTTGTATTTTGCATGCTGTGAGGTTTCAGACCTTATGTTTCTCATCTAAAGGCACCAGGTGTGCATCTGGGAGAGTGACAGGACACACACTCTCTCTCTCTCACACACACCCCTGCCTATGAATAATCAGATCATGTATTATCACCAATGGGTGAGAGGGGTCCATAAATTAGTTTGCATACGGCTGCAAACATGATCCAAAATGCTAATGTGTGCAGACGCACACACACACACACTTTTGCCTCAGCTGGGTGAGTCCAAGAAATGTGATGCATAAATTATATTGATATCAAGCTTTGGCTACTGTGCACGATGGTTAAATGGGGAGAGACGATCATGTAAAAGGCTCTTCACTGACACCCTCAATATTGATCAAGATCAAAAGTTTTTAATTGTGCACTTGAACAAGAAAGCAAATAAAACCAGAACTATTATATATTAATAAATGCATATCATGACACTCTTGGTTGTTAATACATTTAAAGTCCTAATTTCTAGTTATTGTTACACGGACAGTAAGCTAAAGTTAAACCCAAGGTTTGGTTTACATCACTGATCATTCAACAATACTGTGCTTGAAAAAAAATCTTGACAAAAACCTATTTTCTATGCTTCTATTTATTTATTCTATATAAATCAATATATTCATTTATTTATTAAATATTTCACTTTATTTATTATTCAAGCTATTTATTCTATATAAATGAATACATTTATTTCTTTATTAAATCTATATATTTATAACATATATAAACCAATAATTTATGAATCTATTTTTTTATTCTATATAAACCTATAATTAATTATTTATCTATAAATGTATCACATAAATGTATTTTATGTAATTAATTATTCATTTTGTTTGATAAATCTATATATTTTTTTAATATTTTGCCTATTTATTTATTCCATATAAATCTATGTATATGTAATTATTCTACATGATTTCTCTTTGTATAATTTCCCTAGAAATCAATCAATGTTAACACTTTACATACACGTCATATCTCCATGAAATATATTTTTTATATTAGGGTTGAAAAATGAATGTAAGTTTCAGGAATCGATCAACAATAACTTACTGTGGTAAAACCAAATGAGCGGACACCTGAAGGTTGACTGAGCAGTTTTCCCAGGCACAATATCTGGCAAACATGGTCTGGAGGAAGATGCAAAGATTTCATACTAGGACCCAACGGCACTTCTATTTAGTACAAATATGCGTCCGGAACTATAACATGAAGATGCAAAAGTAAAACTGACCTGGTTTTTCACAACATTTGACATTTCTTTCTGCTGTAGAATGGGTTTGAGAGGCGGTAAGCCCCTGGGGTTCTGCTGCAGCCCACTGTGCCATCCAAGGTCATATTTCACCTGGAAATGGATGGGCGTGAAGATATCGCGGACGTCTTTCTGCGTAAATACATCATGAAACAAGATGTTTACATGTTAGGAAGGAAATAAGTCATTCTTGCTGTGTTGTTTTGAGTGCGCCAGTTGCTAGGGGATCTGAGTGGTTGCTTTAAGGTCTAACCACGATATTATTGTCCCTAATGTTCGGTTTCAATTAAAAGTCTGTGGGACTTTTTATCAATATTGTAAAGTAATTTTTGGAGTTGCAAAAGCACTTTATCTTATTTTGTCCTGCTTTTGTCCAGCTAATGAATGCAGGTAAAGGTTTGCCATGTCAGCTGTGATGGTGGTCTACAATTGGGGGCTCAGCGATAGGGGAGATGGGCTGTGGGCTCTCATGGGTCTGTATTTAGCTGCAGGGGCGACGTGTGACTGGGTTTTGGAAGGAGGTGTAAATGAGCTGGACGCCAGCCATAACAACTGCCTCAGAGAGACACACATTTCTGCAGCAAATGCTAAAGTCAAAGTCAAAGCTGTGAACTAGTGTCCTCTGCTCCGGATGTGGTCACATAATTCGGCCGTGCACAGCTGTGCTCAAACATCTACAGTATACGATATCTCTGAAAATTGCCTGTGGGGCGGAACCTGTGAAAGATGTCCTTCATCAGAAAATTGAATGGGTAGCGATAATCAGCTCGCTATATAAAAATGAAATGGGGTGTATTTTCCAAATAATGCCATGGCTTCCTTTTTCAGAGTTACAAGACTTTTTAAAACCACACATCTTAAAAACATCCAGTTAAGCTCACAACCCGCTGCACAGACCAGGGGCCAGTTGCATAAATTGCTCAGACTAGTCTTAAAAGTTAGATTAAAATCTAAAAAGGAAGACTTATTAAGAATAACTAATTGCTAGTCAGTGAGACTAGTTGTTAAGACACAGTGTTAACCTAGCGGGTATGTTTATGCCACTGGCCGCTGCTCTTCAATGAGTTCGACTTCCTGTTTCAACAGGAAATACATCAACACAAGCTAAAAAACTGAACCCATCAAAACATTCTACAAGGCATTTAAAGCTGAAATGTTTATATCTCCATCACTGTTTGAAACATTAAATTTTGATTTTATATTTACATGGGTTGAAGTCAAATAATATGAAACTGACAGTTCGTGCAAAATAAATAAAAAAATTATAGTAGGTCTGTGTTCATTTATTGGTCTATACAATAAAATAATTTAATTGATTTGTAATTTATAATAATATTTTAATTTCTATTCACTGTAATAAAATAATCTACTAAAAGGGACTCTGTTGCAGCTAAACCCGACCATACGTTTATTACTGTAAATCATGACAAGGCAAGACACTTTTAATCAGTGATTTTTTTTATACTTGCTCAATTAAGAATTTTGCTTATCTTTAACCAAAATAATATATGAATTGCAGCTTTAAAGAAAGCAACACAGATGCATTGTGGGTAAGTCCAGGAACTTTGCTTACACAGGCTGCTGTCTGAGAACAAGGCGAACAAGCTGTTCTGTCAGCGTCCTAAAACAAGCTGCAAGATGTCCGCCACATCTGTTTCATGTTCCATTCATTACTCCTATTATACATTAATTATGCTCTAAAAATACCTCAAATCCAGCAGCTTCTGTCTGGGATCGACTTCCGACAGATAATCACACTTGTTTACGGCCACCGTCTCCATGAGCGGCCATTAATAACAGGGCGGCCATACACGGGACTTCATTAATTACTGTGTAAAATACGAGCTGGTTCAGATGTCCCCGATTACAAGAACAGACACGTGAACGGGGGTCCGGTGGGGCTCAAGCAAACACCTGGAACAACTATATCACTATCCGTCCTCACTTTATCAACTGTCTACTTCCAGTCTTCACCCACCCACGCCACCCTGTCATCCCTAGTACTCTCGCCTGCCGGCAGCGACAACCTGCGACCGAGTCCAACAATCTAGCACAAGACCCTCTTTATCATCCAGGCCTCCCGTGTGGAGTCACAACGCAAACATGGAGAAAGCTTAGGCCACCTGGGCATTTTGAAGAATGTCGAGGACCAGAATGACGTGAGTACGTGGGTGAGAAACAGCTGTGAAGTTCACGGGATTCAGACTGAGTAGCTTTTTCAAACACACAACATAGGGCAATCAAAGACGACGTGATGGCTCACTGCTGGCCGGAGCTTCATTCAGACACCACACAGTGGAAAGGCACTTTTGACAGAGTATTTCTATATTCTGTATCGGTAATTTATGTGTAAGGTCTGGCATAATAAACATTATTTTATTAATAAGATTGAGTACATTTGAATGCACTTCTGCAGAACACAAAAGACAACATTTTGAAGAATATGAATGTATTTAAACAACATTGGACTGCATTGACAACTATTATGTTGACCAAAAATCACTGAGACCTTTCACAAAATATCTTCTTTTGTGTTTTATGCAAGTTTTAAACAATATGAATAAATATGAAAAGTCTGTCCGTTCGTCTGTTTAAAACTTCAACTGAACTGAATAATAATGGTAAAAAAATGATGGGGAGAGCTGTAACTTAAAGGGGAGAGCTGTAACTTAAATTTATTTGCTGACAAAAACTTTTAAAACACTGTCATATTTATCTATAATAAAAAAGAGAAATGTTACATTAAAAAGCACTTGGAAATTACTCCCAGCACTATTCAAAACAATTAAAAAAGTTTCATACCTTCATGAAGGCCTGGTGGAAGGCGCAGGTGAGCTTTTCATGTTTGACCTTCACTCTGCCTGACAAAAAATTGGACGTTCCATTTCCTTGGAAATAAAATCGAGACGGAAAGGCCTCTTTGTGGTGAACATCTGCGGTTAGGTTGTACTTGATCTCTAAACAGAAAACAGAATGATGGTTAAAGGTTAAACTTCAGAATATAACCTGCATAACTTTATCATATACAAAGCAAATAAAAGCTCCAATCTATAATCTCTATTTGGAAGTTTAAATTGACAAATTATGTTGAGCTCTTCCTAAAAAAATTGTGGGTAATTCATTATTATTATAAGTTTACCATTCTGAATTTAGTTAAAGGGATAGTTCACCCACAAATTAAAATTCTGCCATGAATTTCTCACTCCCTAGTTGTTCTAAACATGTTTATATTTATGTCCACAGTCATAGCTTTCCTGTAGCTCAGTGGTAAGAGCATTGCATTAACAACGCAGGGTTGTGGGTTCAATCCCAGGGGATTGCAAAATACCTATGTATAAATGTAAAGGATAAAGCAATGTGAGTCGCTTTGGATAAAAGCATCTGCCAAATGACTAAATGTAAATGTAGTAAGAAAAAATATAATTTTAGTCAAAATTGTCCCAGAACTGTTTGCTGTCCTACATTCTTCAACATATCTTCTTTTTTTGTCAATGGGGTCCAAGAACTGTTTGGTTACAAGCATTCTTCCAAATATCTTTCTCTGTTTTTATTAGAACAAAGACATTCATATAGATTTGGAAAAATTTGAGGATTAGTAAATGAACAACAACAACAGAGTGATTCCTAATTTCGATATTCCTTATAAATGTAAGTTACTATATTTCATTGTTAAAAGCATAAAAAATTTAGATGATTCTGCTTAAATATTTGAATCCTTCATAATTTATAGCCAACACAAGCGCACCACGCATCAACTTGTATTGCTATTCACCAACCGTTAACAACAAAACTCTGCTTGGTATTGTGCCAAAACAAACACTTGTTTAGGACACGTCAAATCAAATCAAATCACTTTTATTGTCACATCACCACAGCACAAGTGCCTTGGTGAGTGAAATTCTTACGAGCGTGCTCCAGACAGTGCAGAAAAACAACAGACAATTGATAATTGATAATTGATAATACAGAACGTGGCGTTCTGTATTATCACATCTACCCGTGTCAATACCTAAAGCAGTCCTGTTTACTGATTCGCACAATACATCCACAATACTAGATAGCAAAATCTGTGGATGACACTTTTTAACTTTCACACACTATGTACTGACATCCACCCTCCCCGACTTCAAATCAATATCACCATCAGTAGAACCCGCCATCAAGCATGGCTCTGTTGTTTACAGTGTGGTCAATGAATGTCGGCCTATCAGTAAGGGCAGCCTTGACGCACACCCTGAGCTTACTAACGGCCACAACAAAAGGGGTTTGTGGGGCAGAGATAAAGAGCACGGGTCTGGAACACAGCGAAGAGCCCCTGCCCTCGGCACAGGCTGATAAGGTGACTTCACAAACTCTCGCAAACAAAGAGCCAAAAATGTTCATCCTTGAACACTGTGTAATCAACTCAAAGAACATGTGTGTCGGGACTTGATATATGCAAAGGCCCTCAAATCTACCTCCAAATATAGAAATGTCGATAGCATTGCAGGAAGTAGTAAAGGATGTTGCATTAGTTTGGGGGTTTCTTGCACAAATCTCACAGTATGCAGATTTTAGAAACTTGTAGGTCATGAGTTTTGGAATAGAACTAGAAACCTTTTAATTTCACATCACAATGATTTTTTTACAACATTTACTTAACCATATGTCATTTCACATCTGTATAACTTTCTTCAGCAGTACACCAAAGAAGATATTTTGAAGGACGTTGGTGAACCAACAACACTCACCCCCATTGACTACCATTGTATGGAAAAAAAAACACAAAAACATTCCTCAAAATATCTTCTTTTGTGTTTATGAACAACTTGAGGGTGAATAGACAGAATTTGTATTTTTGGGTGAACTGTCCCTTTAAGATTACTACTGTACAGGTTTGCATGAGGTCTCTGGATGAGGTTAACTGTCCTACCTATGTCTCCTGGGATTTGTTTCCCTCTGACTCGAAAGCACACCTTAATATCGACACACACTGCAGGCTGGCCGCTTTCAAAGCAGTGAGCTACGGACCGATTCACACTTTCAGGGAGTAACATCACAACATCCACCTTAACCACCGGACGTGTCCTGAAACAAGTGCAAAAAAGTAAATTAAAGTAATGTTGCATGAATAGTTCAGTAACACAAATGCTTGTTTTCTCCACCTGTGCTTTTGTTTGTCGCCAGTAATAAAGAAGTTCAAAAGATTTTTTTAACCTTTTCCAAAATTTCAAAGTATATGGCTCTGTAGAAACTGATAACAACACTCATCCTAAAAAATAATTTACTGTAAAATGTATGACACTCTAGCCCTGAACATTATGTGTAAAACATTATGTAGGCTTTATCTCGAAAGTGCGTGAAGTAAATAATGTTTTTGGGGTTAATGTTTTGTAAATAGCAAGAACATTTTTGTAGACGAATTTCAATGACCACTCTGTGTGCATAATTTGCCAAACCATTAGACAAGATCTGAATTGTGTGTGGAAATTGCTTTCAATGTGTAGAACTGAGCTGTATTTACCTGAACACCACAGCTGAGTCTGAAAGAAAAGCTCCCACAGCAACATCTGGGTGAAATGATAAAAATTCTCATGAAACACACTTGAAGTGATAGTTGACCCAGAAAGCAAAATTCTCTCTTCACTTACTCACCCTCATTTCATTTCAAAACTGTATGACTTTCTTTTTTTCGCAGGACACAAAAGAAGATATTTTTGAGTGTTGTTAACTGGCCCCCATTGACTTGCATTGGTTTTGTGTCCATACAACAGAAGTGAATGGAAGCCAGTGTTGTCCGGTTACCAACTTTCTTCAAAATGTCTTCTTTTGTGTTCTGAAGAACGAAAGTGATAAAGATTTGAAATGACAAGAGATTGAGTAAATGATGCTAGATTTTTTGGGTGAATCTCACATTCCTAATTAACCGTCACACTGACTTTCTAAAAACATACATAAAATCTTCCAAATGTACATAGAATTGTGTTCGAAATGAAAATAGTGCGTTAAACAGTATAAACAAAACAAAGATAAACACATAAGACAACGTGATGGCACATGAACACATTTCAGAGAATGTGTTTAGCTACTAACTGAATGGTTAGTTTGCATTTTGAATCGCATTTTGTGCACAAAACGAATCAGCTTTTTCAGTTCTGTGAAAAAAATACGTTTGGTTTTGGAATGGGAAAGTCAAGCACATTGCATTGTGATATGCAGTGTTTAAAAAACTGTGCTCTGGTTGTAAACTACACAGTTTGGCAAACGCATCAGATCATTTTTTCCATACAGAAAATGAGCATACTGCTAACAGGATGTCTGTGTTAGTCACCTCTTGACAAGACTTCAACAGAATGAACTGCAAATATGTTGCAAAGTGTGATTTCCTCTTCAGAGTTGTTTTGCACGTTGGTTATTTACAGGACTGAGAAACGATTTGAGATACCTGGGTAATTGTTGCCATCAATATCAACTCCTCCAGACACAGACTGGCCAAACATCCTGAGTTCATTGCCTAACAGAGAGCCTGTTATTCTCTGTGGTAAAAACAGCACAAAGACACCATTCAGAACATATATATCGTCTGCGAAAAACACTTCATGCAACACATATTAAGTTATTATTAAAAGCTCTTCCCGAACTTGATTAATTCACGTATTCTCTGATCATCTTAGATCCTGATCGCTTCCTCAGAGAGCGAAAAAAGATTTCAGGAAATTACAGCAATTAGACTGGACGCTTTCCTCATTGAACTCCATTGAGGATGCACAGAACAAGGCAAACACAAAACAATGAGGCAGTTTGCACCGGATGGGGAACACTGCTTATGTCTGACCCCCGACATGATTTTATTCTTCCACAACTATACAAGCATAAACAGTGCTGTAGCTGAAAGACGTACTTGAGAAAAACTCTGTGCTATACCACTTCTCCTTCCATTGTAGATATATATAGCACCAAGCAAATCGTCCTCCTGAGGGGCTGCGATGGCCACATCTGAAAAACATTGTTTTGTTAGCCCTGTTCCAAAACCTTGGGAGCTGCCTACCTTGAAAACATTTTCAAGGTTGTTCCAAGAGGTTTCTAAATGCAGATTGGACAAATCTGGCAATCCTGCAGTGAATATAAATTGACTTGGAAAAAAAGAAACATCATTGACATTAACACAGAAGTGTTAGTTGAAGTGAAAGGGTGTGTTTCACGCCTTTAAGAGTGGTATCATTACAGCTCTTTTTGGTAACCGTGTGACTGTCTCTTCTCTATTTCTGCTGCAGAGCCACATCACTCTGTAATGATGAGAACAACCAAGAGCATCTCCAAATTTAGGTCATATCAATAAACAATCTCTGGCCATGAAACCACTGCTGGTAAAATATAGTCTGTGGGTTTTGTAAAGAGAGCAAAGGCGTGTAAGTGTAAAGCTGCGTGTTGGACGAAATCAGGAAGGGAAAATTTGAGGTGCACAATCAAATCTTGCTTGTGCAACAAGCTAACCTTAAAAAGAAACCACGACTTTAATATGCAGCAAAACGAAGGTGCAATAGAATTAAGAGTGCTTTGCTTTTAAAATAAACTTATCATGCGTTTTAAATACTTGTGTACGTGTTCATACGAAATGCCTACATCCCCATTTACCTTGGTAAAATCATTGAAACACATAAACATAAAGGGTTTTTGCATTTGTAAGATAGGGCCAAATATACATTATACTGTAGTTAATTTGTTTAGCTGTCGTTTTTTATGTATTAAAGGGATAGTTTGCCCCCCAAAAAAAATCCTCTCATGAATTACTTAATCTCTAGTTGTTCGAAACCTGTGTACATTTTGTTGTTTAATTGGACAACATTTTGTAAAGGTTTCTACTTTAAAGTCATGAAAAAAATTTGCGATGGAGTTTTCTTCCCTATGGTGTTAATGTTATTGCTATTGTTTAACATTCATGATGACGATGGCATGTGAATTTAACTTTAAAAAAGACATGCGCGAATAAATAATGTATAATAAACACTGCAATATTCTATATAACAATAAGATTTGTCAAATTACATTTTGTGGCGAATGTGAGAGGATATGACATAATGTACCTGGATATCCGTCGTCATCGATGTCTCCAAGGTTAACAATGGTTTCTCCAAATCGAGCGCCATAAGAATCGCTGCCGACTAACTCAAACTCTGCCTCTTTCATATTAGCCTGGGGGAAGAGACGAACAAAACCAAAATATTCATAAGGAAATATTTTACATAAAGATTTTGGTATGGCCCTGGAGGTCGTAATCAAAACCAGAAAACATCTAAACAAAGGTTAAGATTTATATGCAGGTGTCATTTTATTAAATGCTTTCATTGAACTTCAAGATATCTGCTAATTACAATGTATGAGTGAACCTGTTATATTTTTCCCCATAATCAAATTTTTTTAATTAATATTTTCTTATTAAAGAACATGAAGCCTAGTCTCAGTCCCTTTTTATGCAATGTGATACACTGTAAATGTCATTGCAAATAAATACACAAAAATACACTGTACACAAAATAAAAAAACATTATGTATTGTTTAAATATTAGATAGATAGGTATATTGCTAAATGCAAAATAGTTATAAAAAATTATGTTATGGTAAAATGTTTTGGGAAGTAAATATACAGTATATCAAGTTCACCGCTCACCTCTCCCTGGTTAATGTAAACATGTACACGTCCCTCCTCCCTCACAGAGCTGAACATAGGAGCTCCTACCAGCAGATCAGACAGGCCATCTGCATTCAGGTCAATTGCACAAACACTTGCTCCATAATACGAGCCCAGCTGTAAACAGGAACAAACATCACCATTGTGTTCATGTGCCCGGCACATCCCATAGGAACACTTCAAATTCCTGAACGTTCTCACCTTTGTGCCTTTGGTTTCATTAACAATTTTCAAAGTGTTGAGTTCGATCCTGAATATGAAGGCCTGGAGAAAGAGAAAAGAGAGGAATGGGAAATGTTAACAACATGGTATAACAATGGACCGTCTACAGTGGTGAACGTTACATATCAAGTGAGTCTTATCACAAATATGAACTGCGGCTCACTGATAACTCTTTCTCCGAACCGGTCCCTGTTTCTTTGGTAAAATCATCAGACATAAGCGTATCTTTTCACTACGCTTAAACACTGCAAGCTCACCACATCTGCAAATATAAACCTGTTTCCTCTTTCCGCACAGATGGAAGAAAATTTCAGTTTAACTGATTTACCGTTCACAACTGCTTCAAAGAGTAAACGTTACAAGGATCTCGTTCCTTATCCCATCTGCTACAACCATCATTTTACAGACATCTGTATATAAACAACTGGTTTGATATCACAATCAAATTTTAACTAATGTTAAAGTATGTAACCTTAGTATAAAGATGCATGAGTTCACAAAAACGGACAATAAACAATATATTTTTATTTGTTAATGGCAGTAAATACAATTACAATTGCTCTTGTTAATTCATTGAGACACATCTTTGCACAAGATCCAATTATAATTAATTCAAGTCATTATACAGAATACATTCTAACATGAAAGTTTAACAAATAGCCTGTCCTACACTTTTGGTGAAAAAAAAAAAACAGCAACACGGTGTTCCAACATAACTCATAAGTTTAGTGTGTTTCATTAGGGCTTATTTATCGTTTAGGTGGAGAGGAGATGAAGGTGTTAACCCTTACTTTACCAGTCTGTTCATGCTGAGGAGCTCCCCCAACTATCTCAGTGCTCTGTGGATGTAGAAAGTGTCCAGCAGCAACAGCATAACCTGATGGAGAGAAAACCACATGTGATGGTAAATCATCAAAACTCCTTTCTTAGTATCTACTTATGATATGAGTGTTCTCACACTTTTGACCAATAAATGCATTTTCCATAACCCTTATATTTATAACAGGACACGATCTAAAAAAATAAAAAAATAAAATTGTTAGCAACTTTCCATGCGTGTTTAAGATTGCATTATTTTTTACGATATTCTCAGGCCTGGGAATCCAATTTTTAGATTTTCAGATTTTTCATGATTTCACTTGACTTTGGGAACCATGTATCAAACTGTTTAAAGCTGAGCTAGAGAAAATCACATGAAACGATAATGTAAATAATGTGTTGTTATTATTATGTGTACACTACGCACATTGTGTACATTTGCTGTACAAATTATGTGTCCGTTACACTATGGTTAAACACTTTTTACTGTGTAAATGTGCAGTAATATGCAAGGTTTTGTCATTCTTTGTTACTTGTAATCTACAATTCTGTGTTTTATCTGTCATACTGCCATGTTGGTGACAATAAAGGGATTTGATTAATAATAAAAATCTATTTTTTAAAACCAAAAGTTAATCTTGGTGAAATGACAAAAATATTTTAGATCGAGAAATGCTGCCCGGAGATGAAAACCGCAGTCTTAAAGTCTGTTATTTTAAGCAATGACTTTGATGTTTGTTCAATGTGCAACAGCTTGACCTGTCAGTCTGTTTCCTGTTCAGAACTTCAGAATAGAAAATATTAACAACATAAAGTTTACATCCTGCTGTGATTTTTAGGGACATTCACATTTCGCCGCCCAAAATCCTAAAAGATCAAAATTTCCGTTAAATTCCAAACACATCAACACTGTAAAATATGACATTGGACGACCATGACATTTAGACAACACAAGTTTCACTTGTTAAGAATACTTATTTTGGTATTCTCACCTAAATAACTGCCATAAAGAACCTCACTGTCCTCATCCACATAAGCTGCCGAACTGTGGCTCGTGGTGTTATAAACAAGCACGGATCCGGTCCAGTATGAGGTTCCGGGAGCGCCCATGATCATCAGGTCCTACAAACACATTGTATCATTTTAACCAACTGGAATCAGACCATGGGAATTATGGGTATGAGGAAAGCTGTCAATACCTCTGTAAAATGGTTCGCTATCCCAGCTTGGCATGACCCGTAACCTTCACCAAACTTCCTTTGATGATCTGCAAAGACAAAAAAACGTCAAAATATCTTTCAAATGATGCTTTGTGAAACTCCCTAGTAGTTTGCTTAAAGTCACACTGATAGTATTAGAAACCTGTACCTTTATAGCAGGGGATTATAGGAGTGGGATGTTTCAAATCTGGGCTGAGTCTAAAGCAAACGCCATGTGGAAGCTTGTTCTGTCCATCTTTTTTAGAATAGTAGACGTTCTTCCACCGATGACCACAGGCCTAAAATCAGCACAGAGTCGAATAAACATTTGCATAAGAACTCAACATATTTCAATGGGGTCTTATCAAAAACTGTCATATCTCATTCATTTCAAAGATTCGATTTTTTGCTTTGCCATTAAAAACTTCTGATTTGCAGCACTTCACTGCACGAATTTTTGTTTGGTCTGAGTTGACTGCCAGGTCAAATGGAGTTTGGACATGACGTCGAGACGGGATTACAAAACAATCTGTGCTGAAATGTGTCACAATTTTTTAAGATATCTAACCAAATCATGTGTCATACTAATGATCGTAACAAAAGATCACAGAGCACCTGATTCAGATATGTTTAGTTATTCAGATGTTAAGAAATAATTATTGCTTCATCATGACAACATTTCTAAACACCAAAGGTGGGGTTGACAATTTAATGTGAGCAGTCAAACAGTACGAACAACTTTTTTGAGTGAAAAACTGAAACGCGTACCAAAACGTAGCCTTTCGAGGGTTGCCGGGACAGACTCACACCCAGCCACTGGTTATCATTTTCCGCCAAACAATGTTTCCCGCACTCCGCCACACTTCCTGAAATCAATCAATAACATGTTACCATGGCAAGACGAATATAGTCAAGGTGCTATTTTTAAGATTGTGTTCCAATAATTACAGAGATGCAAATGTTTCTTCTTCTTTATCAAATTTACATCTGTGACTTTCACAATCCTTTAACAGAAAAAGGCGCATGTGGTGAAACTTTGAAAAACATTACGGCTACAAATATCTTTGAAAGTACCAAAAACGATGCTTGAGATAAGCTGGGGTTTTCAGCATGCTTTTAAGTGGTTGCTTACTGGCCCATAGAAAAAAAAACCTCCACAATGTCGCAATACTACTGTATTTCCGTCCATAGATGTGTCTCACATATCTCCGTTAAGGAAAGTCTATAGACCTTGTATTATCTGCCATGAGGGTGAAAATGGTTGATTGCTTTAAAGAAGTTGAAGCACACATCTCTCCAAGTCTCCCTAACACTCACATCAGTAGCAAAACCACAGAGGACTATGCTGATGTTAAGAGGTTTCGTTAAATACTAATAGTGAAACTTTCCTTAGCATACAAGAGTAATAACAAAATCACCACACAAAATTCTGAACTGTTCACCCCAGGAGTTGGTGAAAAAAATATATGTGTATTTATCCCTTGCCTGATTGAGATTTTTTGTGCTATATCCTAAAGCTTGACCTACAAAAAAGAATACTGTCCCTAATTCCTTGTTTAGGGCGGGGAGAATGATCATCCTCTTCCCTAACAAGAGGAAACCCTCCACAGTCTGACTGCCCCCCACGGGGAATTCATTTACAGTGAGGGCTGTAAAAAGCACACACAAGCTTATTCATAATCACAGCTCATTCATAAGTGTGAGCTCTGTTTAGCGAAACAAAACAGCCGAGAAACTTTCCATTTACTTTTTCATTTTAAAGAAGTTGGTAATACTCTATTCTTATCATAAACTTTTTAATTTTAAGTTATGTAAAATATATAACACCAAAGCTATGATATAAAACACAACAGATAAAGAAACCTTGTTTTACGTGCCATATATAGAATGACTCACAAAAAAGAAGAGCGGAATAAAAAGACCTACCAACAGGCAGCTGCTCACATTGTGAGCTCCCCATACTGCATTTGTAGACAGCTCCGGGACTTTTGATATTAGGATAAAAGCTGGAGTTTGCCACAGGCGCTCCTGCTATCAGCCTTCACAATAAACATGACATTAAATACAGTCTTGGGAAAACAGCCAATATGATCTATTCAAACAGTCACTCGGATAGCTCATGTTCTCCTGGATGTTTCAAAAAACATGAAGTGGTGCTCTCTTACCCATGACTTGGCATGTCAAAACTTTTCGAGCGTGTTTAATGCACCTACCATGTGTTCTCAGCATGCTGGTGAAGCAGAACAGAGTATCCGAAGAAAGATCCACTAGGTCCATTGAAAATTAAAGGATGCTCCACATCCAGATTGTAACACTCGCACAGAATCAACAGGTACCACGAAAAAATCCCAGCTGTGTATCTCCATTTCAAATCTCTTTTAAGATGTAATAAAGCCATAGCACCACACACACAAAAATACGGAAGAATCCAAAACAAAAGTCCAAATAGTTCCGATGAAGTTTTCGCAACGTCTCAGGAAGTTCTCATTGTAGTTGTGAGCTTGAGATGTGCGCTCGCCTGTTGCGCTCCCCGCATCTCATCTACTCCGGCGCGCCTCGTGACGTCACCGCGCGCTCAGTGGAGGAAAGCCTTTGAACCGGGAGAGGGTTCACTGCGCGGGTGTGGCCGCGCTGGACGGAGGACGCGCCGGAGGGGCGCGACCGTGCTGAGGGTGCTGGACAGCGCGCACTTTTGACAGGCTTTACGGTCTATACATCTATGAAAACTACGAGGAAACTACTATGGCATCAAGTGTTTATGGTCTGAGAGACCACAAAGCCACATTTAATTTGTTTAACGCTTACCGCATTTCCCTTTGAAAATGAACTTGACAAACTAAACTACGTAACGTAACGCTTTATAACTTTTACCAATTATTTTGAGACGTATGACGTAACTTTATCTCGATATACGCGAAAATCTATTTTAGGAGAACCCAGGGCTAAAACGTGAAAATAATTAGTGAACTTGTTAATGGAAAAGTTCAAGTAAAAGTGAAAATCCGGTCAACAAATTCGGGATTTACTCGTCATTGGGTCGTTCCAAATCTCTATACATTTCTTTCTTCTGATGAACATAGAGAAAGATGTTTTGTAGAGTGCTTGTAACCAAACAGTTCTTGGCCACAATTGACTACCGTGGTAGAAAAAAACACAAAATAAGATATTTTGAAGAATGTAGGAAAGCAGTTCTGGGGCACTTTTGACAACCGTTGTCATTTCTCCTACAAGGATAGTGAATGGTGGCCAGGAATTGTTCGGTTACAAGCATTCTTCCAAATATCTGTGTTCAACAATACAAAGTAATTTATACAAATTTGGAACAACTCGAGGGTGAGTTTATGATGACGGAGTTAAACTTTTTTTGCTAACTTTCCTTTTGGGATGAGATGTTTTTATTTTATTGTGTTGATCTCAAAAAGGGAAAAAACATCATTAACACTAAAAGGCCTACTGGATATTATCTTTCTACTAGATCTTGTATCCCAACTCTGCGCTCAGAATAAACTTTGTTTTGGTATAACTAATATTAAACATACAGCGGGCTGTAATCATGCAGTATTTGCCAAAGCACTAAAATGAGGTTGTTGTTCTTGAAGAGTAATAGAGTATATACTGTACATTCATACAGAAAATGAGTACGCAAGGACACACGCTAACACATAACTGTAGTTCTTTTCAGCGGTTCTTTATTCATTATTATTATGTAATGATTATGTTACAGTATAATTTCTTAATTCAAAAAATCATTATTTATTTAATTTATTAATTCGCTGTGTATTTTGTTCACGGATCTGCACAATTCTAACAAGATAGTCAACCATCTGGGTGCTTTTAAGGACGCTCATTTTAACACACTACGATATGGGACATACTAATTCTATGTTCAAACAGTTTAGGATAAAGAGTACACGAATTAGGATGCAACGAATATTTCTGTAATTACCAAACAATGAGTTCATGTCAACACAGCATGTGGCTTAAAAATAAAACAAGTTTTTCTTCGCAACTTCAGTCAAAATGCTTACATTTGGTAATAAATTAAACTTAATAGGTTAAAGAAGTAATTATGGAGGAATGTTAAAGTAACGGTTTGTACAGACAATTTAATATTGTCTAACAGTCACAGTAACATGCAGTGTAAACAAACTGATCGGTGGCTCCCAAAATATCTGTGGTTAGTGTGAAGAAATAGACCAGTGATAGACAATCCAAATTTGTTTTTTTAAATCTGTCGGTCTCATGACAGACCCCTTTAAAAGCATTTCACTTTTACGAGAGCCTCATGACCGTGACTAAACAGATTGTTATACATACACGGTCACTGCCTTATTAAATGTGTGACTGTCTCAGACACTATTCCCCTCTGAGTGATAACACAGAGAGCACATGTGCTGTGGATCGGGGGCACAGCGTGAGCTCTGGGATGTCATCATGTCTCTCAAAGTCTCTGTACACACATTTGTGTCTCACTTGCTCGCCCTGAGACTCACAGTTTGTGTGCTTTTTCTTTCAACGCGTGTCAATGGTTGCTGTGACCCTCTTCTTCCTCTACTGCTATAAATCCACAGAGACCCTTTAGTAAGTGTGAAAGAGAGTCTTGTCTTTCACTTGCTGCCTGTGCTTTCTCTACAGTGATGAATGGCTGAATCACTTTCCAAAAGTGTTGAAAGTGTTTTTTTTTAAATGGAAAAACAAATAGAAATTGTCCCTATTATCCGACAGATATAACCTAGACACCATAAGATTATTTAAGTAGTCACTTTGAAGTGCTTTCTGCCTGGATTAGGGACGAGAGCATTAGCCTGTCAATCAAGAAAGATCTTTTCCTTCAGTTAATCTTTAACGTTAAATAATGTCATAGTACCTACATGAGGTAGATAGAAATAGAGCTGATGTTCGAGTACATTTTTTCTCTCATGTGACACTGAGAAAATGCTGTCAATTTCCTCATCTCTCATATTATCACTTTATGTGAATATACTTAAAAACACAGAAGTAAAATGGGTTGCGAAAGAAATTTCGCCATGAGTTCTCAATGTTATAATTTTGTTGTCAGGCAACTGTCAAATATCGAAACTGTTTGGGCAAAGAATCACAGTTTTTTTTCCGGGAGGTGCCCCTCACGTTCTCACCCTTGTTGACGTAGTTTATGAAATCTGTCTTTGCATAAACATACAATCCTTACAGTGCATAAGGACATAGGGGGGACTGTCTGCAAACTTCTGGGAGGTCCTGCAAAAAATAGAAAGGGAATAAATTACATTTTTGGAGAGGCAGAACCTGTTATATTCACTAACATGTGCAAATGTAGAGAGCAGAGAAAAGGGCAAAGGTCAAAGGGGGAATGGGATGACTAAGTCTTCATGGGTATTTTGCATGGTCAGAGGAACAGTGCTGTTGTTTGCACAAGACACCACGTGCAAACATGGTTAACACATGCACACATGCATTCAGTATAAATACTGTATATGTATGTATATGTTTCTGACATTGAACTACAAACATACTGTAAATTCACCAACTTTCATATTTATGTTTCTCTGAACATGAAATTTTTGTACTGTCTATAAAGGAAAATCCTGTGGAGTTTAAGTGAAAAAAAAGTGTTTACATATCCAGCTTAATATGCAGACACATCAACAACTACTCAAAATTTCCAATTCTTGGTATGTGGGCCTGCTCATGAGTCGTGTTTAATAACATGCAAATAGTGAATAGTTTACGCCATAAATAAAAAACAACAACATTGTCAGGAACTACTATATAGAGTCGTCCCTCTCATTCCCAAAACAGCCCAGGAAGTCATGACCAGGAGGATGTCCCACCAAGCACTGCCCATATATGGACCACTGAATGCTACTGCAGTTTTGCTTATTCAAACTATTCAATATATAGAAAATATGAAACAGGTGACGTGTAAATACAGCATAAAAATGTTATTTTGAATCTCCTTATTAGGGCAGTGCAGAGAGCAGAGTTCAGTTTAAATGTGACCCAAAATCTTAAGTACACACAAAGGGAGTATTTTAGCTGAAAAGAGAATGAATCTGTGTTAATATAAACAAGGATTAGATCAAGCAAATCAGGACAGATAAAGAGACATAATGCAAAAGAGTTTTCTCTCTGTGCTCTCAGCTGTTGTTGCTTCTGGGAGTACAAGCCTTGCTTAATGAATTGCCTTTAACATCAAAACTCTTATCTGAAACATGTTATGACTCTGGTTTAGTCTATGGAGCTGTGATAGCAAAAGGAGTGTTTGTAAGCAACAGGTCCACACAGTCTCTGCCCCCACAGACCTCCGCAGATTGCTGCAGAACTGCTAGGTTGGAAGCTCTTTGCATCATGTGTTCGGATGTTTAGGCAAAAAGGAATAAGAGGCTGTGCTATAGTGAGAATACAGTCATGACTATAGGGCGGAGTTGGGGATTACTTGTGCTACGCCGAATTCACCTTCTGACTTCGATCTGAACTGATCACTCACATTTAAATTTGGGTTTATTAAAGCGAAAGTTCACCAAAAATAAATCCTTTCGACATTTACTAACAATCATGCCATTTTCAACCTATATGACTTTCTTTCATAAAACAAAGAAGATATTGTGAAGAATGTTGTTAACTGGCACCCATTCGTTTGCAGTGGTTTTGTCTCCATACAACATAAGTGAATCTTTTGCTGGCACTCTTTAGTTACCAACTTTCTCATAATATCTATTGTGCATAAGGGGCTATTCACATTTCGCGTCTTGAACCACGCGGAAAACTGGAGCCATCCCGCTTTCTCCTTTTTTTCCTGAGCGCCTAGGAGTTTGCACTCTCCTGCATCTGTCGTTGTTAAGCAACCATAGGCCACGCTAGCCGTTGAGACAAGGAGGTATAAACAAAGGACATACGGGTAATATGCACTGAAAATACCTTGCAAGTAACTCTGCTACTAGATTTATTCAGTGCAGTTGCCACACGTCTACACTTAAAATCGCGAATTTGAATGCGCAAAACATGCAAAATATAAATGGCCCCTAAGAAAGAAAGTCATACAGGTTTGAAATGACATAAGAGTAAGTAAATGATGACAGAATTTTTATTTCAGTGAGAAATATCACTTAACGCAGATATTTATTCAAAGTGACTCACAAAAAGATAGTGCATTAACATTTGACCACTGAGCCAAATATAAATGGTTTACAGTTAGCTATAAAGTTAAAGCTAAGACAAACATCATGGAACATATTTGAAAAGTTTATTAGCAAAAACATTCAGCATCAGAAACAAATGTGTTTTATAAGAAATATTTTAATGATGCTAACAGCTGCCAATAAGTAGGCTGCCAACAAGCTAAATTTAACACATATGTGCCACATTTGTATCAATTTTACAGATGTCTCTAAATTTCCTGAATTTTCCAAAATCAGTGAAGACATTAGATGTTCTGCAGGAGACATGTTCTTGACAGACTTTCCTATCAGCAGAAATGCAAATGGAATTCACTTCTCACCCATCCAGAGCAAAGAATGTGGCCTCACAGTGGCAGAGAAACCTTCTCTCCATCCCCCTGTTACTGATCCAAGAACAGTTCTGAAGATCGCCAACTTTATCACCTCCCAGCTCCTGTCAGCTAAACTAAAACAAAAATATTTTTTTGCATGAAGAAACTGTACATGTTATTAAGGTTTTGCATAAACATAAAAATATGATTTAAATTTGTTTTGGTACACTCCTTACTATCATAAAGAAAACACAGATGTGTTCCTGATACTGTTAAATGAAATATTAAATCCAACTTTAAATTCAACTAGTTTGTTTTTTATAACTTATAATATTGAGGTTAAATACTGTTTATAAATTCTAAGTAAGAAATTATGATTCTGAGTAAAATGGAAAATCCATGGTTAAGCCATAGGAAACAAAAATCCCAAATCTCTCTTTAAGAAAGCAGTAAGATTAAATGGAGATCAAATTGAGACTTCTGACTAAATCTCCTTCTCTGATTTTTCTCCTGACAAAGACACCAGTCAAAGATTTCCAAAACCAAATAAACCACCTTATGCTATCCACATATAGCTCTGTACTCTCACTCAGCTCGACGATTGCTTCATCTGCATTTCATTTGGGAACAAACACCTGAGACCAATTTGATACTTAAATGAGACATAACTGAGAACTCCATATAGTCTCCTGAGCTTTGAAAGAGCAACCCCTGAGCAATGAAATGTTCCTATGGGAACTCCGGTTATGTTCTCAACGTCTGGGAGGTTTGTGGAGCTCAGGGGAGATGTGATAAGAAGCAGCTTTAGTGACAGTACCCAGAGTTATCACCAAAGATGAACCCCAGCTGTGGCGGAGGCATGCTGTGTCCCAGAGGGCTTCAAATCTCTAAATCTTTCTTCCTCAACCCTGTGTTTGTGGAAGTGATTTAACAGACAAAGAACAACACTGTCCTAAAAGAGCCACCTATGCCCCCAAACACAGTAGTTCTCAAATGGACCCAAATTTAACAGTGGTTGAAGTGCCAGGTTGCACAGAACAAACATTTTATAGTAAGTGAAGACCAAACGGTACCAAAAATCATTGAACATACAAGAGATATAAAACGTATACCTATTAAAATGCATAGGTCATGTGCAAAAATATGAATAAATAGGCTATAAAAAATGATACAAATAAAACTATTATTAAAATCAAAAACACATACAACTGATTAAAATAATAAGTTTCAATCATTTTCAGAGAACATCTTAACTTGACATTATTTTTATGCGAAAAATGTTTGCGAGTTCATCTGAGCTTTGATGATTCCAGCATTAAGCAATGCTGAAAATGCCGTTTACAGTGTAATCAAACAGAGCTTTCGAATTTCAATGAAAATAAAATTGGATGTTTGAAACCACAGCAACTCTAATGCCCATGGGCAAACAAACGGTCACTAAATTGTCCGCAGGCGCTTATAAAGCCATGCTAATTAAATCCATCAGCACATGAGCACAGCCATGGAGAATGAGAACCACAGCCATGGGAATAAGTACTATTTATATTGCATGACGTTACAATGCCGGGGAGTCACGCAGATCTCTCACGTGGGGTCATAATTAGTCATCAGTTTTGGGGAAGATACTTTACATTGCAAGTTTCTAACATGTGTTTTACATTAGTTGTGCTACAGATGTTTAAAAAAGTAGTTAGTTGCACTACAAACTGTTAAGCAAAAGAAGCTACACTGGAGCCATTTAAGGGGGCATTATATTTTTATTGTATTACAGATTTCATACACACGATACAATTTAAACCCCTCTAAAGCAAAAAACAGTCGAAAAAAAAACGGTAATACTTCACAAAAAGATTGTATTTGTTAACATCACTAAATGCATTAACTTACAAGAACTAACATTGAGCAATATTGTTTCCCAGCATTAATTAATCTTTGTAAATGTTCGTTACTGTCAATTTAATTATGTTAGTTCATGGTGCATAAAATAATGTTCACAGTTATGCTCAACTCTTAAAAATGTATTAAATGGTAAAATTAATGGGGTCATATGGCGAAAACATGTGTTTTTATGTGTCTTTGGGGTGATATAAGTTACCCATGTATGTATAAGACAAAATTGCAAAAATGAAAGTGTCGGAACAAAAGATGCATTCTATCTAAAGGCGAATGGTCATCCAGACCTGCCTGAAACACCTGGTGCAACCACACCCCCGCAGCGTTTTTGAACCTTAAATAGTGTATACACAATACATTTCATCTAAATCAAAAGATACGGTTTTGCAGGCTACACATAAAATTGGCTTGTTACTAAAAACTAAGTTGTTAGAAGAGACAGTGGTGGAAGAGTGATGCACCGATTGCAATATACCCATCTCAGCGCCTGCAGCAGGCTGCTTCATCATCCGCCCAAAATCATTATCCTCTCATATCACCTCCAAACTGCAGAGACATTTGGCATGCGTTCCGGCCCTGTTCCTGACATCTTCATCAGGGGGGCCAAGCTGAAACTCCAAGCCGCCTCTCATTTCAGCACAGGGTGTCGTTGCCGGGAGGCTCCTCGCCCTTTCAGGAAGGCTACCACGCCCCGTGTAAGCCCCGCCGAGGAGAGGGAGGCAGTTGCGGTGCTCGAGGTGTAGCCAGCCAGACAAGCTCAGCTGTGGCAGAACGTTGGCACCAACCATCACCATATACCTGCACCATCCTGTGAATCTAATTGGCATTCAGTGGCTTGATAAATGAATTGGTATAATGGGACAATATACTTGACATATGTGGGACTCTCTTGAGAAATAGAATTCATCTTTTACACTTCACACGTTGACATGCTGCAGATACCGACACAGGCTCTTCCAGAACAGCTGCGGCCCTCACACTAAAATCCCCCCAACCCATCACCTCGGCAGCCAATAAGATTGCCGCCAGGTTTACGGCCCAATGCGTCCCGCCATGGGGGATGAGATTAGACATGAGAGAAACCAGCGCTGCACACAGCCGCTTTACCTCTTACTTTTTCCTCTCTCTCGACCCACAGCTGCTGTGAGGCAACCCTGTAAAATCCAACGCGGTAGAGGCATCAGACGAGCTGCTTTCTAACACACTCCTCTTCTTCTCAGCATATATGCCAAGAGCAAACACACAAACAGCATCAAGCTCATTTGTCTCAGGGGCAGTGAATAACAATGAGCTTCGGATCAACACATTTGCATATCCAATGAATACAAACCGGTCACATCTGCGAGTGGGACGCATCAAGGCTCTCTCGCAGGTCGTCATGGTGATGAATAGCAGACGTGATATTACAATAAATGAGGCAGTTTGCGCTCTTTATTTTCCCCCTTCCGTTTTTATTTAGCTATTTATTTGTTTTCTTTTCCTGGAAATCAAACCTTCCAATTAATTAAAACCAGCCCTAACAGTGTGAACGCATCATAAACAGAGCTACTAAGGAGCAAGGTCATTCTTCTCATTCAGAGGACCACCGGGAATAATCTTGTTTTAATGCTCCTCGGAGGATGCCTACTCCAAACGGGCACGCTGCGATCTCAGAACGCGGCCTCTGATCCTGGGGTCAAAGTTCACAGCAGGTATTTGGTGGGTATTTCTTCTATGAGAACTATTGGCACTTTTGGCCTTGCAGACTTGCGCAAATTTAAGTCCATTGAAACACTTTAAAATTTAAGAACGTAACATCAGAGAAATAAGATAAAGAGGTCCTGCATATGTTTCACCTTGAATTTTTTTCTTTTATTAACATTAGTAACGCTTCGGACTCATGACCTTCATCAGGTTTTTGATGAAGGTCATTGATCTGAATTGAAATGAAAAACTCAATTGTTTAGAACAAAAAATACTCTGTTATTTTGCTAGGGCTTACTTTATAATCTCTTTCTTACACAAACAAAAAATGTAATCTGTTAATCTTTAATTGAAGAATCACAGGGCTGATATGTCATCATGCTTTCAGTTCAGTAAAAACAGTCTATACAAAATCTCCGAGCACAAACGCAGAAATACACTATAAAAAATGTGTGTGTGTGAAAATCAGATTCTAATTACTGTATAAAAACAACATATGTTATCTTCATTGTCCATTTCATTCTTCAGTGTGCACCATCAACTCATATATTTCTTGCTCAATCATCTTCAGTGGTGGGAGGGGCTTTCATGAGCCGCCTGACAATTTTATTTACTGTGACCACACCACACTTCATTAATTCAACATCATCTCCTACATGTTTACCCTCTTGCTCCCTATTTAAGTAAAATACATTCAAATTTAAATATGTGGCCTAGTGGTTACAAGTTAAGCTTCATGGGAAGTGTATATGGCACAATTCTTACTCATTTCATTTTATTCGCTTATTATTAAACGTTGCATTATTGAAAAGCAGCTTTAGAGAAAGAAAAATGGCTTTACAGTAAACCTGCTAACATTTGAAAACAAAATTCAGTGTCACAGTTACTCTCTGAATAGAAATGTGAAGTTTGTTTTTCTTACAGCACATTTTCAGCTTTCTTAAATAAACAGTTCTATCATTTGTTCACCCTCATGCATTTCAAAACCTGAACAAGACTCTTCCTTCTGTTGAAACCAAAAGAAGATATTTTGAGAAATGTGTCAGACAGTGTATTTCCACACAGTGGAAGTCAATGGGGGCCAATGTTGTTTGGTTGGTTACCAAACTTTTTTTAAACATCCTCTTTTGTGTTCAGCAAAACGAAGGTTAGTCAAACAGGTTTTGGATGTCATGAGGGAGAGCAAATGATAAAAGTATTTTCATTTCTGGATGAAATATTCTTTGAGATGGAACACTTGATATGTTGAAAAGAGAATGTTTTGAATTAAAGTCTCACGGCTCAAATAGGTGTAATTTATGCCTGTGGTGTTTAACAGACTGATAAGCGTTAACACACGCACGCACGCAGAACATCTCAGGCAACATACAGTACAATCTCCAACATCCCAAATACAGCCCCTCTCTCCCATGTCCCCCCTCAGCCACCATAACCTCCCCTCAAATATCCACCGTAAACCCCTCTGGCCACTGCAACAACGTCAGTTAATGAATCAGAAAAGAAGCTGGTTACCAGATGTCCCAGCTTATTAACACGCACAATGTCTCCAGCACAGAATGTAATGGCATTCATGATTTGGAGAGAGGAAAAAGACAAGGCAAGAAATCAAAACCTAGGGAGAATAAGGGCCAATGAATGAACAAAAGTCTAAAAAAATTATCCGTTACAACACACATTTGTACAAAAATGGGACCAGTGACGTACCCTCTATCCTGGTCCTCATTACTTTATACTATACCTCTCAACGTATTACAGGCTGTGAAACTATGTGAGTCTAGTAAGACCAGAGATGTTTTGTGTTTAGAAGAATCTAAGTTCAAAGTCAAGAAGAACTAACCGGGGGGTACAAATCAAGGAAACTGCAAGAAAAGAATTGTGTTTGTGGTTGATGACTGTGTTTCCTCATAACAAGCTAAAAGACATGATATTACTCAACAGCATTGTGTCACTAAAATCCAGCATCAAGTTTGCTGACATGATGTTACTCAATACTGTTCCATCACTTAGAAACTCAGGAATCCACTGTCGCCATTGGTCTATCAGGTACAGATGTTATCAGAAATAAACTTACAGTAGACAATGTTCTCTTAACAGTTGACCTTAAGCTCTTGACTAAATAAACAGGACCGGGAACATGACCTTCCTTTGGTTTCTAGTGAATTTGGTTTGTAGTGAAGCACGCACTGAAATCGCCGAGGAGTTTCTGTGTCTGTATACAAAGTCAAGGATGTGCGGGGAACACTAATTAGTGATATGTCTATGACCTACTTGTGTCTCGTCTAAATAACCGACAGTCAGCATGATCTAAATGCCGTTTAAACCCCCCAAAAACTGTATTCCCCAAAGATTCAAGCTTCCTTCCTGACCACCCCAGACCACAGCACTAGATATGATATTTCTAGCTTCCACACTTCTCTGAAAATCATCTAGACGGATGTGATGTTCGTATGTCAGCCTAAACATTTAATTTTCTTGAAAGTTCATCCACCACGATCCCCCCGTCAAGCCCTGATAACCATTTCAGAAACATTGTCCCATATAAAAAGAAATGAAAACAGCAATCATATGTGTTGTCATATTTCCAATATAACGCCACAGTGCAGGTTAATGAAAGTGCGCCGAGTTAATCTCCTAAAAGACTGTAATATGAATTCTGAAAGATTAAAGTCAAGTAAAAGCAACTGTCATCCCAGACTCATCGTCTTTATAAAAGCAGAGGATTGTGGAATATCAAAATTCAATTTTAGAAATGATTCTTTGGGTAATTGTGTCAACAGGGGACAAAGCGCACAACATGATATTACAATCCAGACTCAACGGAAGTCAAAGGCTTTAGAACATATTTAATGTGGACTCATACTGCATGCTGTGATTCAACAGCCATCACATTGATGTTGTGTGAATTGTACTTGAATAAAAAATGATTTCATGAAGAGTTCTGTAATTTTTTTATTTTTTTTACATTCCTATAACTGTATACAGGAAAACAGTCCTTCCTCTTTCTTGAAAGGTCATGTCATGGCCATTTGTCCTAAAGCAGGACACTGACCTTGCAAAAAGTACAAACTGATGAATTGAAGCAACTTCTGCTATACAAGTAAAAATGTAGAATTTCTTTGCATTGCAACATAAAAATTTGAATGTTCAACGTTCACCATAACAGCAATTTCTAAAAATAATAGAGAGAATCATATACAACAAATGGAAGCCATATAACTCCTGAAAGCCATACAGCAGACAACTGGTCAACAGTTAACAAACATACAGACAAACTATTGCTTTCATTCACAAAAAAAATGTATTCTTCAAGTTAGTTTCATGTAATGCAGCATCAAATATGAATCAATTCAAGTCAATATAAACTGGTTATGATAGAATCCGAAAAACAATAAAATCTCACATTTTGAATGAAGATATTGTCTTAAACAAGGTATCTTTGCAAACCTGAGCACAGTTTGAGACATAGTTGAGATCTTCAGTTTGAATCTCTAGAGGTGATGCATGTAATGGGTTTCTTTGTCGTGATTATCAATACCCAAACGACTTCTTTAAAGTCACCAACAAATGCACCCTTCACTAATGGCCTTTTGGAAGGGCACTTGTGAGAGGATTCAGTGGCTCACCATCATTCCCCCAATGATTTTCAAGGGCACAAAAACACCATTTTAAACTCACCCTGGGACTAACCATTTCAAAGCCTGTTCAGTTGACTAAAAGCAAAAGAAAATCTTACGAGAGCGCTTGCATGACCACGAACTGAGGATATCACCAAAGACTCCTAAAGGACCATCTATGTTGTTTGCCTATTATAAATTGCCATTATAACTTTCCCCATGACAACCAGCTGTTTTCATTACAATGTCAGGTACCCTACAGGGACCATTAGGAATATTCCTTAAAACATGATCGGATTGAGCACAATCATTTTGACGTACAGTACTATCTAAGCATGCCAAAGTATTGCGCACTCAAGACCATAAATAAATATATCTCTCATGTTCCACTAATAAATCCAGCTTTCATTATACCTCTCATCTGCTTATTATTTCATGCAGTTCAGAAGGATTTTACACAATGGCCTGAGCCTGTCTTTTATAATTTATTTCTTGACAGCGCAGCACAAATTCGCCAACGCATTATTCATTTGAGTGTTCATTAATTATGCAAATGAGTTGCAATTAACTAATCTCTTCATAAGACGCCATTTGCATGTTAATGAACTGCACGGTTGTGACATTATTTAATTGGGTAGATAGATACATTAAATGCACAGTGTGAGATTCCAACTGATATTGCTGTCAGAGAGCTCAAACAAGGTAAAATTAATAACTAAAACGTAAAATTTGATTGGGAAAACACAAACGTTTATCTTCATCCCGGTGATCTTGGTGACCCTAAGCGAGACAATTATTGTAGAAGAAGTGAACATGTTTATGTTTAGTGGACTAGGTAGGGTAAACCTTTGCCATCTATCCCTGGGTAGTGTCGGTCTGGGAGGAAGCTCATCCCACCAAATCTCTCTAGGTGGGTTGGAACATTAATCTTTATGAATGTTCTGGGTTAAATTCAGCTCTGTAAAAGATTTTTGTGAAACAACTTTATTTTGTCTAACTAAAATAACCATAAGGAAAAAGTCAAAGGTATTTATATCATTATTAAAGTCCCACACTGGTTATGGAAGTATTCTGGAGGGATTTATAGAAATATAAGAACTATTTTTTGTTACATTAATTATTCAGAAAACATTATGGTCATTAGGTGTATTTCCATTGTGAGCGCCTAGTCGTAACAACAATCTTTGCTTTTTTGTAAGAATGAAAGCATTAACATTATTATCGACAAATTTAACTTGAACCTAAAACATTTCCTTTACAATTAAGTCTATTTTATTATATCCTTTTATGGGATTATCTAAAGATACAAAGTCACACTTGCCCTAAAGAGAAACTGGGATGGCAGACGAGCAACAGACTTCACATGCCAAGACCCAGCCATCAATGTATCTGAATGAAGGGAGATATCTCTACTGTACTATCAGAGGTCTTTTAAAGAACATCTGGGTTTAGGGTGTCTGTGTGGATTTCAGCTATGCTACTATCTCTACGCCCTGAGCGGAGACGTTGGAGTCGCTCTCTTATTATCTTCAAAGACCTCCGCCCACTAACGGACATTTCCGTTAATCTTCTAAGCAACCATCCAGGAGGGAAAGCTTCCCCTTGTCCTGACCCATGCCTTAGCCCCATACCTAGTGTTCCTGTCAGTTGGGAAGTGATGCGTTTCCACAGGAAAATGAGGAGACATCATAGATCTCTGGTGTGCGGGGGGGCATTTAGGTAAAACTAATTAAGGAAAGAAGACTCAAAAAATTACACAGCTTCTTTTAAAGGTCTAGAGTAAGGTTTATAGCAGCCACTCTCAGTTGCAACCGATCTCTCAGTCCAAACACAACGGTGGCCACCACAGTACAAAAATATTTCAATGGCTGAGACAGCGTGTCTTGTCATGTCGACGCCGGAAAGAGATCGTGCATGCATTAGAAAGACTTCATGATGTCTTATTTATGACATAAAATAAAGAGTCTGTGGATTTTAAGTATAAAAAGCCGGATACAAGTCAGGCAGGGGCTACGACCAGCATTAATATTATAGAGACTTTTCAGCAGAGAATATTTCTGTCAATAGATCTTCCTAAAAACCCCACATTGCTCCTTCAAATGGCTGTCAAAGGTGATAAACATATGCTGTTATGCAAAGCTTAACAACCAAAATTCAAACCCTGAATGGAAGAATAAGGTTATATTTGTTTGTTGAACTGCATCACCTTTATAATTCCCCTGACAAATATCCATTTCAGGTTCCTTTAGCCATCCACGATTAACTGCATACGTCCTCACATCTAGAAAGCAAAAAACCTTTTCACCTTTTCAAACATTTTGCGGGCAGCTAAAGCGTTCGAAACGACTTGGCTCGCCAAATGAACCCTCACCTCACTGGGGGTTTGGAAAACCTGGCTGAAATCTCCCTCTCCTCTCGGGGTCTGCGCTGTGACGTGTGGATGCATAATTATCAGCAGCATGAGAGCGAAGTGGTATTAATTATTACGATTAAAACATTAGCCATGCAGCTCATGCGTTCATTGAGATGAAATGGGCCTGCGTCCCCCTGACCTACAAACCTCCGCGCACAGGCACCAGAAGGAAGATGCGTAATTGTGTTTCCAGTTCTCCTTAAGACGCTGGCATAATTAGTGTGATTCTCGCCCGAAAGAATAGAGGTGATTTGGAAAGTGTCCAAATTGCGAGGCTTAATGAAAATGCGCCGTCGGTGAAGGGTAGTCTGTCAAAGGAAGCAAACTTCTCTAGGGCTAATGCGTTCGTGTGACTTGGCCGTGTTTAAATGCGATCTAACGGTCCCGTGAGACGAGGGAGACAGGGTGGTTTTTCAGGGGGAGGGGTGTGGGATTTGGGGCTAAACTAAACAGATTTTAGGCCAGAAGGGTTCTGCAGTTAAAGTTTAATGAAACCGTACACACAATGAGGGACGAGAAAGTGCACAGATCTAAGTAAATGCCTCTTTACACCCCCTAAACAAAAACCAAATGCTCTTTTAGAACAAATGCCTTTTTATCTCCTGTGATGTCCCCCTTGATCAAATAGACTCTAGAAATTTTTGAGTTTCTTGAGAAGATCTTCTTGAGAAATCTCTGTAATGGACAACAGCAGCAAATATGTTCAATAAAAGGTTGCATTCACTATAGACGGTTTCAAAGCAACAACTTAAACAGATGCTAACTTTGGGCAAGGTATATAATTATAAATAATTATAATTGAGAAGAAAATGAATGTTGTTATTTAGCTTAATATAATATAGTAATATAGTAAACTGCTTTGAATGTACGGCTGGGTCACAGGGCTTATCCGATCAAAATTTAGAAGCACAACCATCTGACTTATTTGACAACCAATTAGTATAAACAAGCGACCAAAGTCCCTTCAATGAAAGTCATCGCACTTGCCAGATACATCTTCAACACTTCGGAGCAGCTATTTCAGTCATACAACTGTCTCCTTGAACATGGGAAGACTGATTACCATAATAATTGTTTTTAGGCCTCAAATTGTGCAAAAAGGTTGGAAGGTAGGCCTACTTCACAATGCAAAGTAAAGTATCATCAACCTTTAGCGCTTGATGATTGTCCCTTTTTACCTGGAGGCGGAAATTCTGTCATTGTAGTTTCCATTCATAGTAATGGAACTGCAGCATCTTGTCAATTAATATCTTTTTACCAAACAGTGTCTCTCCTCGGTTTCAATTTTTTCCTTCAAATATTTGCATTAACATAATAAATAATGAACAAACAGCATTCAACTCATAGCGTCCTTATTTAGATGGACAATTGCCAAGGATTTTAATCCTGAGTTGGCTGAAAATGAAGTAATCTGCTTTTGAAAATAACTGAATTAATGACCGCAGAAATAAAAACGTGCCCTGAGCGCAGATGCGCCCAATGAAAGAATTTCAGTTAAATGCTAAAAAATTTACATAATTTATCTGCCAGTCCAAAAGGGCCCATAGAACAGTTTGAAACAGAGCAGTGTCTTTAAAACACCAGAGAGCCGACGCTCGTACACATACAAGTGCACACGCGGTGACGAGTCTCACTTAAGGAGCCATGCGCTAATGAAGACGCTCTAAACATAACCCGCAACCCTCCAGCGCCGACACCTACCAATTAACACTCCCCAGTATGAAGCCTTCCATTACCCATAAACTGAACAGGCAAAACATTGCCGTGGCTCCCCTGTAATGGAAAATAATTGAAGAGTTAAGTGGGTCTTATTACTGATCCACAAGGCTCTGCGGGCTAACACACACTAGTTTATATCGGAGTTCATTGCCGAAAATGTCTTTGAACATCATTTAATTGGCCCCCGACTGATGATTATTCATTAGCTGGCTATTCGGAGGTCGAAATTCTACTTTGTTTCGAAAAATAACACAGAACTTAAATAACGATTTGCTAGTTCGTTTTAAAATAAAAGACAATGCATCCACCAAACAGGCCACTGACTGTCCAAAGCTGATGTATTGTACATATGGAAACCAGTATTTTCACAAGTAGGTTGTATGACGAATATGAAATGATCTGGAGAAGCTCTATTTTGACACCAAACATAAGCACGCAAAGTCCAGCAAAAAGCTAAGGGTGAAATAGACCATTGAAAGGCAAATTCATACGCAGTCAGCTGAGGGTTTCAGACAACTATCTACCAAGCATGCTTGCAAGCATACAGTACATTATACAGTTATAAGGATCATCATTTTTTGTGTGTGAATACAACAGTTAAAACATGATCTGGTTGTTTCCATAAGGGATTAGCTTAAATCAGGATTTAGTTAAATAAGGAAATTTAAGAGGCATGCAAAAACAAATCACTTGTGTCCATATTTAGGACAAAACAATGCCACTGATGTATTTTTAGGATATGTCAATGCAAGTTATTTTCCATTTAGACAGCTTTAACATTTACTTTAGTCTAGGACTTGTCTTAAATCCTGTACAGGGGAATCTATCCCGATAAGTTCTCATTTTACATTTCAAAATGACTATACCGGCTTCCTACCCTAGCATTACTTGGAAGAGAAACTGTTTGTGTGTTCGATTTTATGTGGCACTCTGTGTAGATCAAGGAGAAAAGTGCTACATACACTTTTAAATAACTTTTTCAGTACTTAAATGTCATACACAGATCTGTCTGCATACTGCGGAATGAAGTCAAACACACCTTTGGCCTGTATCACAAAGCGAGGTGAACAAACACAGAGTTGCAGAGTAAGTTTTGAGTTGACAAAACCAGATAAACCTAACCTGGTTTAGATCAGGTTCAGCTCTAGCACATTGCAAGGTATAAACGTTCTCTGTCAACTCAGGTTTGATCCAGAGTTTTTGAGGCCCGTGTACTTGAAAGTGTGACACGTACGGCAAACAACCAATCACACGGAACATGGAAAGCATCATCAGTTTAATTGACTTCTCCCGAGTATCAGCGCAATTCACTTTTCGGTCGAAGCTGAAGAGATCATTAGGAAGAAAATGTAGTAAATTGAAACACATTTACAAGGCAGGAATAAACTAGGCAGCTAGAGACTATATCAATACAGAATCAACAGAATTTAAATGATTTACATAGGTTTACAAAAAATCAATACCTATGATTTATTACTTTTAAATGCTTTATATATACAGCAAAAGTATTTCTCTTTAGTATTTTATCACTTTAAACATTTTTAAATTTGGCACGAGAGACATGGGATGTGGGTTTATCTCGTCAGATATATACCACTTTTCTCTGATTTGTCCAGTTTTGGTTTTTGCGATCTCTTACCCAGAATAAAACCAGGGCCCGGTTGCATAAACTGCTTAGACTAGTCTGGGAAGTTAGTCACCTAATTTTTCTCTTCAAGACCGGTCATAACTTCTTTTAATCAGTTACACAAAAAGGTAGATTGGGCGAACTTAAATATGAAAAGTAAGACTAATTCGTCCTAACCAACTGCTAGTCAGTGAGACTTAGCTTATGCGATTGGGCCCTGCTCTGGGAGCAGGTAAGCCGTGTAGCCCAAGTTACCATGGCGACGAAACCTGCTCAAAACCAATACATATTCTTGAGTATGTGTTAAAACCGGGTAAAAAACTAAACCGGCTTCGTGATACAGGCCACTTGTGTGCTTGGCAAACCAAGTTACGTTATGTGCATACATCAATAGTTCTGAAGAAGCGGTTAAATAACTAGAAGATCATAAAGCTTAATAGTTTGATATGATTTCAGAGAACAGCTGTAATAATAAAGCCATTGTTACATTTTTTAATTGTTAACAGGTGCTGTGTTGTCGTTTATCCACCAAAATAATGTCACTTCCTAGAGGAAGGATATCGGAGAGGCTGGCTTAGTTAAAAAGTATTACAAAAATGCCAGGCGCACCATGAAACTGTTATTATTAAACGAAACAAACAAATTAGTATCAATATTAAATCTATATTCAAGCAATATTTCTATTATAATGACGGAACATTCTTACTTCTTACTCTTACTATTACTTTTATTATATAACTTGATTTTCCCTATAAAAGTCATAGGATATAATCTTGTTAAAGATAAAACTGTCCTATAAAATACTAAATCTATAATCTTACATAAACGTTTGTTTATACTACTAATCAAATGCATTATAGTACACATCATACATTATAATAAAAGTGAGCCTAGGAACCAAACATGTGCAGTTTTGGGGGGGGAATTAGCAATTAATAAATCAATTTGACAGGTTTTAATTTTCTGTCGCTTCAATAATTTATTTTATTAATTGTCGACGCTGATTTACATCTGTGTTTGGGAGGGTGCTCTTACCCTGACTCGACCCTGTACGTTACTCCACCAACAGATGGGTGCGGCAGATTCACGCGCTTCCCGCTCTCTTCATCAAGCCCTCTGTCATGGCCCCTGTCGGGCTTTAAACGGATAGAGAGAGTTTGTTGCTGTCATGAGCACTGTTGATGGGCTGTAAGATTCATATCACAATACCTCCTACAATAACAAACGCTGTCAAACACGACACAAAATTCACACCTGCTGAGGATAATCACAGTCACAGCCTTTCGCCTCGGATCAGCATTTGCAGTGTTTAGCGTTCTTATCAACCTTTGACAGTGCTATTGTCTTGCTATTACTATTTTTATTTATTTATAGCACCATTGAAGCGGCTGTTACGCGTGTTCACTCCAGCCAAAGAAATCCGTTTATACCGCAGAGCATCTTTGGTGAGATGCTATCCCACAATTCACCGCGAGATAGTTACAACGCTTGGCTTCCGTAGTAAACGCTTGCCCACTTTCGCTCAAAACCTGGACATTTATACGTTATTGAAACGTCACGATCTCGATTTGGATTGTGGGAATGTTTTTTCTTAATGGAAATATTTCGCTCATAAAGCGATTATTCATAAAGCGGTTCTGAAACGCTTGTGTGACGTCTCCATTGGAATTATTTGAAAATGCGTGTTTACCTTCACCTGTAGATATAAATGCTAAAGCTTATAATGGCTACAGACACCTTAACCACGGTAAATTGACTTTAATGTACTGCAACTGTACTGAATTACAACTTACACTGCCATGTTAAAAATATCCAGTTATGTTTTTATTTTTTTAATTCCTCGAATTTTATTCCTGTTAGCAATTTCTTTACAGAAAGGAGGTCTTGAATTCAGTCCCAGTCCACAGCTGGACAACAATAGAGTTCTGCACAGGTCTCAAAACATGTTTCACTGACTTTTAACTTATCACAGCTTCTTAAAATGCAGTGTCTACTTTGTAAAATGCTGAAAAAGTCAAAACGTCAGCTGTTTATCTGACACTTGTACGTAGACTGACATTTAAACGGTCGCCAGAATACTTCCTGTGTTAACGGCTGCAAAATTCTCTTCATTTCTTGACTGTATATCATCCTGTCAGTATTCACTGATCTCATTTCCGTTTATGAGGCCTCTTAGACTGTTTCTCAATGCCCGCATAGTCTGGCTGTGTCCTAACCACGGCTTAGCTAAATAAAGTGGCTGAAGGTTGGTCTTTAGCATAACTAAAGGAGTTTTTGGCCACGCATAGCGAGACACGCGACACTGTGGGTCTATTGAGCTGAGGGTGAACTAGACCTCTAGGGATGAATAGATCTGGAACATGCTTTAGAAAAAGCGCCTCTGTTTCTCTGGCCCGGTCCTGTCTGAGGGGGATTTGAGAGAACAATGACAGCCTTGAGTAGGCTTCCTCTCATTATCTGCTTCTCTTTGCAGAAGTTGGCTGAGCGAAAAGCTGGCCAGACAAGCGAGCAAGTTCAGGGCAAGACCTACATTTGGCAGAAGTGAATAAGGCTCTGTGTTTGTGAATCTTTTGAGCCTGTGGCTATTTAATTGAGGTGCATGTTTGTTTTCCTAGTCCAAATTGTCATACTTAGATCCTGAATTTTGATCCTCAATTTGGTGAGCCTTACTATATAATATCCATACAGTATTACATAAAATGCATCATTTACAAATGCAAAAGAGAATGAATGTTTGAAAAATTTTTGGGGTTTGAAAATGATGAAAGCCAGAGCAAAAGGTGCATAGATTTGTGGATGGAGTGGATCTAGCATGGAAGTTCTCAGTGATTTAGGAAAAAAACTGACAGGAACTTTATGTTGAATGATCCATAAGCGCATTTGTATTTTTATTTAGAAACAAATTTCCCTTTGAAAATAAAAGTTTTTGAATTCCGATCAACCGCTTGCAAGTCTGTTTATTTCGCCTATAATTAGTATTTTATAATACATGACTATTTCCATGTAAACAGACAAATTCATATATTATTGATTAATTTCTTGTGATTTTTAGAGCGGATGGCAAACAAGAGTGCTGTTTATTCTGTTCTCTTTGGGACATGTGTGCTTTGCTTTCCCCCGCAACATACAAAAGTAACATCATGTTAAACTTCCACACAAACTGGTTGTGAGTTTACAGTATGTCACAGTCCAGTAAAACTCTTCTGATGTAATGAAAGACTCTGAAACAGGGGTGGTCCACACGCCCGGTAATGAATTGGGTCATGTGACAGACGCAGCCAAATCTAACATGGGGATAATTAGAGACACACACACTCCATTACAAGACACACATCAAAGGATGAAGCACTTTGAGAGCTTGTTCTGAGGCGTACCCCCACCCCCTTTTAAACATGTCTCAAATCTTAAATGCCAATGGCTCAACAATTATCCAAATTATCTAAAAGAGTCAAGCGTGTTTTGCACGCCTTAAAGGACCCAGTCATTACTGATGAAAGTTGCCGGCGGGGCCGTGCCAGAAATAAATAGATGAATGAATAAGTAAATGAATGATCAATTTATTCAGGTGTTTCTCAGCCCCATTCTTAGCTAAGTGTGTGTTTTTACCTTGATTTGTAACAGAAATCTAAGATAGTTACATATGTACAAATGTTAGATTCTTTGTGAATTCGATAATAAGACAATCCTATCAATACTTGCTCCATCTGGGTGATATTTAAAGACTGTTTTGATGTATCTCTCACTGCCTTATCCAACAATCATCTTGTTAAGTCATGATGCAAGGACAACTGTTTGCGAAACCAAGCCTCCACTTGTTTTTAGAGAGGGTATTGTTTTATCAGCCATGAGTACTTTTTATTCATATCACACTTGTATGCATGTAACTTTTATAATCTCATGGTGTACACTATAGTCTCAGAGAATCCCCTAGATCAAACATTTAATACAAATAAGAATATTGTAGAAATATTGCACTGTAAAAAAGGGCTGTAGTTTTGCAGCTAGTTGCCAGTAACCTACTGTAGATTTATATTTAGCTAATTTATTTGCAACAAATTGTTCAAAGATAAAAGAACATTAACAAGTCTTTATCTATACAATATTTTAAGTTTTTTTCTATTTTTGGTTCCCAGAATGCTTTGCATGAGGATGTTAAATTAAAGTTTTCTTTCTGTAAAGATAAAGTCTTGTTAATGTTTAGTGTTCATTATCTTTGAACATGTTGCCAGTAAATTACATAAATGTAAATCTACATTAAGTTACTGGCAAACTGGTGCCAGTAATACTGGAATTTCTACAGATTTTTTTACAATGTGTATAAAGTATCTGTACGTCTTGGAGTTTATAATGAAGATAAATTGTCTTGTTTTTTGGCAAATCATCAGTGTATATCAGCATTTTTTATCTTTTTATCTTTTTTTTTTACATAAATGATCATTTTAGTACATTGGCTTGGTTATCTCCAAAGCAAGACTAGATTTGTTTTTGATCATTAGAAATGATGTCATGGTTACGAGGTTGCGAGAAACGTGCTTTCAGGTGTGGACACAGCCTCATTTATCAGTAATTGATGGTGAAACTTTGTCCTGGAAATACTTTTATTCAATGTCAAATTATTTATAAATTTAATCCAGATAAGAGTAGTAGATGGAAAGTGTTTGTGCGGTTGACAAATTTTCCATGTTTTTTTAATATATATGTGTGTGTGTTATTTCTTATATAATATCTGTTTCTAATAAATTAACAATCAACTACTCTAAAACCTCATAAACAATCCAGAGGTCAAAGTAAAAAATGGTTAATGTGTTTCAGTTTTGAGCAGTCTAAACGAAACCTATAAACATAGCTTTAATATCTTAGTCCACCAGATGCAATGGAAACATTGTTTCATGGGTGTGGTGTGCCTGATTCTGCAGCTCAATAAGAAACAGACTCTCTCTCTCTCTCTCTCTCTCTCTCTCTCTCTCTCTCTCTCTCTCTCTCTCGCTCTCTCTCTCCCAGCTTGTTACATCTGATCAGTTGGCCTGCAATAGCCACACATTTTTCTTTCGTAAGCGTTTCCCTTGACACCAGGCCTTGGCACTGTCATAACAATCTTTAACATAAGAACAACCGCAAAACTATGATACACCGTCAGCACATTTACCAGCCTCGCATGGGAGGAACTGATGGCTGTGAGGTCATCTGCAATAACCGGGTCTGCTGGATGTTGGCAGTGCTTGTTTTAACCATCAAAGATCAAGACCAGGGGGTTTGGGAAGGAAGAATACCAGATGTGGGTCAGAAAGCTGTGATTATAGATCTGATCGCTTGGAACCCCACGGGCTCGACAAAGGGGAAGGGTCAGAAGAGAGATGACTCCTGCAGAGCGACTACAAGAGGGTACTGACAGTTTAGAGGACAAACTCAAAGACAAACAGGAAGTTGGAGAGATGCACAGAGAGTGGCCATCTTTTTAGCTCTCAGACGTGGGCACAAAGCCACAGGGGCCAAAGACTCTAAATTAGAATCAGAGCTGATCTTGAAAGCTCTTTGTTTTTGGGGTTAGGGGTGAAGTCACAAGGTTGACACGTTAGACTTTAGTTGGGTGGATTCGGTTTGATAAGTTGGGTTTTGGTTACATAATTTAGACTGGTTGGAGTTTTCTGATTTTAGAAGTGATCTCAGGATGGTATTGTATGTGCTATATGGTTTGCACACACAGTGTACAACACATTTCTATTTGTGACCTTCGAAAACAGGCGAAAGTCAAAATCTCATGGTGAGATAACCAGCATGAATTCATTTCACTTTGGTTTAAATCTTTGATACCTTACCTGATCAATATTTGAGATATCACGGTTATATTCTCAAAGAATGTTCTTTATATAGGACGATTCTATTAAATAAATCAGAAAGAGTGGGTTTTCACATACATTAATTTACATTTTGGAATAATAGTAAACCTTGGAAGAGTTTATTTGCAAAAACATATTATCTTATCATGTTTTTATTGCTTTATTGTTTTAGGAAGCTGTATTTTTGAGTTGTTATTACTTAATCAAAACAACCCAACTGCAGTTTGATTGATATTAATTGAAATGCAAAATCCAAAAACAGATTTTTTATTGTTGACTATGGTAAAATGTTACTATGGGAATTATGTTGTAGATAAGAAAATACAAAATAAATTAACACCATTATAGTAAAGTATCTTCTGTAAATACGTTGTCACTCTTTGCCTAGAACTCTTCCTGGCATTTTTATCAGCCAACATTTAGAGTTAAAGGAGTTCCCATCTGTTCTGGTCTCTTATGGGCTTTATTCTTATAGTTTTATATCTTATGTTTCTAAAACACTCTGTTTAACTTACAATTTTTGTTTTGTAATAAAATAAGTTGATATGTTTGAACAGTTTCGCTAGGCCAAGAGAAACATTTCACTCAAGTGACACTAAACTTTTGATAAGTGTATATGATGGAAAAATAAATGGCTTAAATGCACTAGGAGTTGCTTGGAATATAAATGTCTGCCAAATACACATTAGATTTTGTAATTATGAGTCATACTGACTAACTGTTGAACCACAAAAAAGGCCTATAAATCAATGTTTTAGGTTACTCATCAAACTATCTAATGCATGCACTTTAACAGACAAGGAGCAAGACAGATTTTTATTATTAACAGTGTTGTTTCAATAGCTATCACACTCCTAATGTGAGATTCCGCTCATTTTTGAGGGGTGGAGATTTAAAGCATCAAGCGATAATAGCCCTTTAATGCAATTTTAACATTTTTTTGTTAAAGAATCCTACTCCTTCTTCTCTAAACGTCTGTTCTTCTATTTATTGAGGTTATGAGAAATTAGATATGTTATGCCCCAGTAATTGAAAATAATGTAAACTCAATTGCATTCACATTAGATCGACACCATCTGCTGGTTTAAGTGTTTGTAATTGGAGGTCAATCCAGGTAATTTGGAAAAGAAATTGAGCTCTTCATCTTCTCCTGGAATCCTGGATGGCCACAAATGTCTCGCTCTTTGCTTTTTATGAGAAATTAAAATGACTTGAATGCCTACGATGAACATGCGTTATGGTCAAACAAATAAATCCAACATATCAAAGTAAACTCCTCAAACACACACTTCCGTACACAACTGTGTGTTTTCCTGTGCCGGTGTCACAAAAGAAACAATTTCCTTCATTCAAACTTTGCTTAATTCCCCTGTGTTATTCTATCTCCCAGGGTCTTTCCTGTAGTTGTATCTCTTAACATGGTCTCACGGGTCTCTTCCTGCTGTCCTGGTCCCTGTCCTGTCCCACACACGGCATAGACATCCGAACATCTGACACAGTGTCTGATGTCACGCTTGTATTCGCCAGGCCAGATATTTCACAAATATTTGTTCCCAAAAATCTTCACAGAGGCACATCGAAGCCAAAGACTGAAAATTCATGACCATATATTGGAGATATTTGATATTCAGTTTGTGTCTATCACACTGCTGCTTGACAGATGTGGACCAAACTACTGTGCAGTTTGAGGGGGTTCTCCATTCATCGCCGAGTCATTGGAATTCAGTGTACATTAATGGACATAATGAGATCACTTCAGTAACTGCATGGCTGACTCTGCTCATCGGCGAGCTGAAGAGTTCTTTCGTCTCAAGGTTGTGTGCTGAGTAGCAAAGATCCTGTAGCAGATCAAGAGGGTGTGTTTGTCTGCAACGTGCGAAAATTTGTTTTGTTCAAATGGAGATGTCATTTCCGACATCGTTGAAGGCAAGAAGCAAAGGAAGTGAGGGAGGTGACCGGCTATCTGTTGCATGAACACAACACCAATAAAATGTACATTTTCGAATATAGAATTATTAATGTAAATAACAAAAGCTCTAAAAACTTGATCATGGAGGATTAAAAATGTTATGGTTTTATAAAAATCTATGAACGCAGTTTGATATATTGTTAAAGGGACAGTTGCCCCAAAAATGAAAATAATTGTTTCTTGTATAATTTTATTTACCCTCATGTTGTTTAAAACCTGTTATTGTCTTTCTTTTGTGGAACACAATCAAAGATATTATGAGAAATGTCTCAGTGGATTTGTGTCCATAGAAGGAAAGTCACCGGGCGGCCAAAGTCGTTTGGTTACCAACATTATTAAAAATATCTTTATCATATTTGAAATGACATAAGTGTTGGTAGTAATGAAAGAAAATACTCGATTAAATCTTTAGGATAAGAAGTCTAGTAAAAACAAATGAGATTTCTCCAAGATCTCCTTGTCCGCCTTGTCTTACATGAAAAATAACACATATTTCATCGAATTGCTCCAGGGTGGGTATTTCAGTGATTTAGATTAAAACTTTTAATTATCACCTTTAACAGTTTTTTGCTAACAGTCAGTTATTTGCAAACAGCGTTGATGTAAAGATGTGAGGAAAAAATCGCTGTTTAACATCACTGAGCTGTCGGACTGTTTCCCACTGGCTATGTTCAAGAAGCTGCTTTGCTTTTCCTAATGAGAGAAGATTGCCCTACAGATTCTCAACGTATGATCTCTTAAACGGCATTAACCATGATGCATTAAAAATGGAGTTTGAAGATTCTGGATGTGGTATTCTGTAACCAAAGTGTCGTACAAGAAGTGGCCTTGTGATGAAGTTTGATCAGTGTTCCCTCTGTGTTTTCAGGAGCTGCGTGTAGGAAAGCAGCTGTGTTGAGGATGAGCATGACTGGCAGCGGTGCCTCAGTCCTGTGTACCCAGAATCCTCAGTCCTTTAACATCTGTTCCAGCCAGAGGCAAAGAGAAGGAGACGGGACCGAAGAATCAAGGAGGGGCTGTTTCCACTCCTGGACAGAGAGAAAGAGAGAGAGAGAAAAATTTACTTCAATAGTGTGTTTGTGTGGTTTTATTGATAAAAAAAGTGTTTGTACTGTAAAGTATCTTGGATGAATTGTGAAGTGTTTCCCTCATGGGTTTGGGGATGATGTAATGTCCAATTTTGCTAGTGATGAATGAATTTTCAGTTTCATTGCATACACCCTTTGACATCATCGACTGAATATATGGAAACCACTTCTCCCACATTTAAAAGTTGATAGCTTCTTTTCTGTTACCCACCCAAGTATTGATCAGTGAGTTTAACATTTCCTCTCCCCCTGTGGTCTTCAACCCACTCAGAACAGACCTGTGACCCATTTTTGGACCGTTCATCAACCCCTGTAATCCACAGCCCTTTTATTGCTTTAGACCAAACTAAGCAAAATAAATAAACAACAGTAATTAATAAATAGACAGACGTGCCTATGCTGTCTATTTTTGCAGAAGATGAGACAAAACATAAACACAAAACATCCTGTGACTCTTGGTTACAACAGAATGTACTCAACGCTGGACTTTCTCAGAGAGTCTGAAATGAGATCTTGATGAATTCATAGGGAGGGATCTCGCATGACATCAGCGTAAAGGCTTGATTCCTCTTTCTCAGCACACCATAATAGCTCCTTAATATATTTACCCGCTTCTTGCCCTAATATATTTTCCCAGCTTACCAGTGGTCTCAAAACACTTCTGTTGTTTATTTTGTCCACCCACGTTGTGACCAAGTTAAACGGATCTCATTTGAAAGAGTATTTGTTGATACAGCTGGATGGATGTTTGGATGTGTGCTTCAAACGCTCTGTGATATAGCGTCATGAGTATGTTACATTTTACTCTCCAAGTCAGATATGCTAGGGGTATTTGCACCAGAAATTGTAAATTTTTGTTTATTTACACGTTCGTTTTTACCCTGGGTTAGTAATATATACAGGTTATCTTTTAACACCATACACTCTGAGTTAACGTTCTTATTTGCATATTAATGAGGTCAATAACAGTGACTGACAGCTCGTGACAGGTGCTCAACTTGTTTTAATAACCATCCGTCCGTATGTGCATAAGTCTGTTCTGGCTGTTTTATGTCATTTAAATCATATAAAAAATACAGTGTCTCTTTCGCACATTTTGATCATTTCTCTATCTCCCTCTCTCTCAGATGCTTAAAAACTAAACACACAAGGACAAAGCTTCTGGGACTGTACAAATGCATGAAAAGTATAGGACACATTAAGGCTTTTACACACTCTGAGAAAATATAAAAGGCTTATAAAGGCTAGTATATCACCAAAACAAACTGCTTAGCGTAATAAAATGTTTTTTTTTCAGTGGGAGATTTATAGGAAAATCATCAAATATGCTACAGTCTAAAATTGACATTATTTACGTAAGTATTTTATAGAAAAAAATTTAATTTGAGAGTTATACAGTAAGTTTCATTGATTTCTTAGCTTTGAAATTCACTAAATGTTTGTGTAAAGTGTGCTAGTGCATGATCAGTTACATTAAATGTATTGGCTTTAATGATACCAACAGGCGAAAAAGTGTTTTTAAATGTGCATATATTTTTTAAATGTGCGTGGTGTTTAATGCTGGTCATGACCTTTATATCGCCAAAAATACGACTCAAATTGATTCTTGGCTTGAGAATGTAAAGGCAGTATTGCATTCAGTATTGAGTCATCAAAACTGGTGGCAGACAGAAATGGGTTTGGCGAGGTTTGAAATATGCAGTCACATATCTGATTTAACACAACTCGTTCCTGTCCTCCACGCTTTAGTGAAGAATTAGGATATGCCCATGAATGTTGGGCTGAGCGTGGGCAGTGCTCGGGCTTAAAGTCGGCCTAGTGCCAACTCATGAAAATGATTTAAAGCCTCTGGTCTGTTGTCGTCTCTGCAAACAATCTCACCACCATTAAAAAAGATCTGAAAACCAAGCCTTCCTTATACATCACAGCCTATCCACATTTTTTGATATAAACAGAAGCTTTAATTGTATTCCAAAATCTCTCTTCCTGTTCCGTTCCCATGCTTTTTATTTCACAGCCACAACATTAGACAGTACATTCTCCCACCAGTTATAAAAACTCTTTCTATTCTGAATGCTATCTTATTTACCCTAAATAATCTCCAAGATGAAGTTGTATTTGGACAAAATTGAATTATATCTGGATCATCTCCAATGTGATTCTAATGCGATGCTGCATTATTATGTGGTAGTTTTATTTTGATTAACTGAAGCCGGATCAGATTAGCTCAGAGATAGACAGGCGTAGTGTATATTTTCTCTCCCCCAGCGTTTACTGTCGCTCTCGATCATGGTGTGATTGACAGCCCATGCTCTCTCTTTAAACAGAGCTATAACAGGTGCTTATTGACACTGACACACATCTGTGTTTTAAGCGTTTAATGTCATAGAATGGCTCCTGGGCCTAGTGCTATTGACTCTTTTGAGGTGTATTTGTGTGGAAAGGACTGGAAACTGTCTTGGATATTTAAATTCAAATTCAAATTCAAATTCAAATTCAAATTCAAATTGATGGATGGGTGGATGAATGGAGGCATTTATAAAGCGCATTATTGTGTATTGCTGTAAACCCAAAGTGCTTCTTTGGGTATACGGCCATAGCCATACATTTCCATACACCTCACACCCTAATAGAATTGATTGTATATATTTTTATTATATGTTATTATGGATCTTTAAAAATAATCATGTATAAAATAATGTATAAATGAAAGAATACACTTCAAATATATAGAAACACAGATATATAATTATGTATCCTTTAAGAATAATATTGTTTAAAGTAATTTATAAAAGAAATAATACATTTATATAAATAAAAAGTCATATAAAAATAAACTGCTTTGACAGATGTTGATTTTTTTTTATATAATTCTTGAAATTATTTCAACACCAAGACATTTATAAAAATATTTCATCATTAAAACAACACTTACAAAAATATTTGATCATTTCAAGTTAAGATTGTAAATAAAAAGGGTTAACAATTAAAATCAAAGTCAGTGTTTCATATTTCTCTTGCGTTGAGTTTAACAACAAGGCCACGCATGCTAGTGAGTTTTTAAATAAATGTAATATTTTAAGTTAATACTACTTGTATGTTCAGTGTAAACATCATGATTTGATAAACCCAAAGTTTTCAAAGGTTTAATAAACATTTGACTTGACCGTAGAGGTTTTTACACAACAGAGATGTTTGGCACATAACCTATCTACAAAATCATATGTTTCATGGATCTAACCTTAAATGAAGAGGCAGAAATTTGAGATGTTTATGGGCGGTGCATGCGAGCATGTGTACATGCACATGTGCATTTGTGTGTGTTCGCGGGAGATGTGGTGCAGCTGTTCGCTGGCTGGCGCTGGAGGATCTGAGTTCTGGCCTCTGGAAAAGGGAAGTAGAGCATTAAAGCTGATGTGACGTGCTCGCCTCTCTCAGGCAGGGCAACTTCAGCGGGGGCTACCAGGTGGGAACAGGGCTGCTGACTTCATGAGAGCCGCTGTCTTATGATGCCATCTCAACCAGCTGCAGTTGTGCTGAACGGTGCCAGCACCATAACCTCTGCTGCGGCACAATACACACACGTCAACCGAGCGTGAACACAAACACACATCAGTGACTCTTTTAACACAATGGCAAATGACTGAACCCGGGCCGGCATTCCAAAAACATGTGTGAAATCTATTGGAAGCGCTGTATACTTAATAGTTCTGACTCTTGTTTTAAAATGCGCACATTGTAATAATAAAGGATGAGTCAGTGTGTCTGAACGTTTGACGCAAATCACAGAATCTGTTTAAATGTCTCAGTTTAAATCTATTTCAGACAACTTCCCCACCAATCACAATTCATTTCATATCAGCTTCACTGTCTAGAATGCATGGAGCATTTGTGATAAGCTTTGTGAAAGGGTGTGTTTTTGCACATATATCAGTTTCCATGTGCTACAGACAACTACTTCTACTTTCTCTTCTTCTTTTCTAACTCTTCTTCCCCTCTTTTATATGCAGTCGTGCTATGAAACTGTACTTGACCTCCTTATAAGGTGGGATTTTGAGTGAAAGACTATTTTATCCCTATAGCAAAGATAACAGTAAACAGACCCAATACGGGATGCTAGACAACAAAAACCCTTAAGTTAAATCTCTGAAAAGAATCAAGATGTGACATGTTCCACCCATTTTAAATGAAGCTCTGGTTGTCAACTGGGTGGTCAATTTTTGTAGTCCTCTCTCGCTCTCTCTTTCTCTCGCTTGCCCGCTTTATTTGGGAGTCTGATTGAAAAGCAGTCATAGATGGTACGAGGGGAATTGAAATCACGGGAAGTGTTCATGCATTACAAGGCTATTTACAGTACCAACTTGGCACATTTATGTACAATGTTTCATCAAAGGTGTGCATAAAGTCAAATTTTACAACAAAATTAAATCTAATTTATTCATCTGTTTTTTATAGATAATAAAACACGACTTACAAAAAACAAGTTTGCTAGTATACTTGTACTATTTAGTGCTAGTATACTTGTACTATTTAGTGTTAGTATACTTGTACCATACAATACCTATGTGAAAAACGCTCGGTGCGTACCAGAGGTCGATTGACAGCTTTCACATTAGCAATTTTTCATGCGAACCATGCCCCATACCGAACTAAACTACGAGCGCTTTTCCACCATCACGACGAACTGTTCTTGTTGCTTAATTGTTCCACTCCGGGGCAGCTAGTACGTAAATGGTTTCAATTTCCACCGCAAGGGCTGATAAATCTTTACAATGTAAACACAAACGCGTCACGCGCTGGGAATGCAAGAGACTGCAATGTAACGTGCATAATGCACCTATTCTATTAACATGACAACCGTGCCAAAAATTCTGAGCCGAGAACAGTTTGCAATCGTGCCATATCGAACCAGGCTAACTTGCACTCTAACTTTTTCAGACCATGCTTAGAAGAACGCCTAGAAGCGTTCTTTGAGTATATGAGCTTACATTTTTCATAAAAAGACTCAAAGACTCAAACAATGCTTTTTTACTTTTAGTTGAAAACAAAATTATTAACAGCACACTTTTTTGTCTTTTTTTGTAAAGGATTAGATAATTAGCATGTTTAGTAGGAAGTCTGCATTTGCTCAGGTTTATGCATTTAATCAAACAATAATTTGGAGCGAGTGCCAGTGATGAAGACCTCAGGCTCAGTGTGTTATGTGTTTATGATGCACAGCGTGCAAATATAATATTTGCTATATATTAATATCATATTTTCTGCAACAAGCTAAAATATTTCAAGAGGCTATGGAGCTAACTGTAGTTGTGTAGATGGAGTGTGAGCTTAATATTTTTACACCTACAGACTACCAAACACCCACATGCTTGCACACTACACATGCATGTGTCCACACGACTATTCAACGGTCCAGCAGAGGTGCGAAAATCACATTATAGAAAGAGATGAAAAGAACAGTATTCTAGTTTTGTATTGAATCACAATTTATTTTTACACGTTCATTTCTGAGCACTTGCCTTCTGTGCATTATTTAAATGAAAAGTTAAATGCCCAAACACTTATGAAAGTGAAGATTTTTACTGGCAAGCTCCATAGAAAAAAGTTCTCTCCAGTTACATGTCTCATGGATAATTCATATTTAAGGGACAGCAAATGCAAAGAACATCTCAAAACCCACTAAAAGATCTGAAATGTGGCACACAAGTCATATGGTATCATACAAATACTTGTAAGGACTTTTTTGGAGCTTGGAGGTGTAAACCTCTATCTGCTTTCCTTCTATGGAAGTCAGTGAATCAGGCATTCTGCTTAACATCCCATTTTATGTTTCACAGAAGAAAACGACATGGGGTTGAAACGAAATGACAACGTAAACAAAAAGAATATTTTCTTTAAACGCACGACATTCCAATAAGGGACACTGACCGCAACCCCAAAAGAGCGATGCTTCTGCTCATATCACTTTGTTTATTTTGAAGCCGAGTAGTAATTCACTCCCTAGTTCCATTTGACACTGAGTTATAAATGCCCTTCTTGTGAAATGACAGCAATATCATCAACAAATGAGGGGTCCTCGGGCGAGCCACTGAGACATGGCAGCACAGTGCACACCCAGGTCGGCCCCAGCTGTTCTCGGGAGGAGCCGGAGGAGGAAAAAAGAGCAGGAGACAAGGAAAGGAGGAGGGGAGGATGAGGGAAGAACATATGGAACGTGCTGCTGACTGCTGTGTCCCTCGGAAAACCTGCGAGCCATCACTGTTCTGACAGCTGGAGGTTATTAGCCTGAGGGGGCCGGTGCTACACGCAAACACACACTATCTGAAGTATGCATTGATAGAAGTACTATATGCTGCCGGGGAGACTTTTGGCCGAACACACCAGAGCTCCCCTGTTGTTTAAGTGGAAGGGTTTGATATTTAAGGATAAGATTAAGAAACTTGTAAAAGTTTGAAAAGTTGAGGGAGGGGACATAATAGTAAATACTAAATAGGTGATGTCACCAAGGGGCAGATAAATGGATGATATGTGAAGGAGGACACATACTTGTTCAGTCCACAAACAAATGATGATATTGGATGATATATTGAATAATCATAATTATTGTTTAGCTGATTTAAAATGAAGTATCTTCATTAATAACATGATGACTAATGTGCTTTTTATGCACATATAATGAGACATCCTGAATGAAAACCTGCTCTAAAGCGCTCTGGACCTCAGACTGGGACGAAGGTTCATCTTCCAACAGGACAATGACCCTAAGCACGATAACAAAGGAGTGGCTGCAGGACAACTGTGAATTTCCTTAAATGGCCCAGCCAGAGACCAGACTCAACCCGATTGAACATCCCTGGAGAGTTCTAAAAATGTCTGTGCACCGACGCTCCCCATACAACATGATGGAGCTTGAGAGGTCCTGCAAAGAAGAATGGGAGAAAATGCCCAATAATAGGTGTGAGAAGTTTGTAGCATCATACTCATAAAGACTTGAGGCTGCAATTGGTGCCAAAGGTGCTTCGACAAAGTATTGAGCAAAGGCTGTGAATACTTGTGTACATGTGCTTTTTCGTTTTTTTATTTTTAATAAATTTGCAAAGATTTTTCACATTGTCATTATGGGGTATTGTTTGTAGAATTGAAGGAAACAATGAATTTAACACATTTTGGAATAAGGCTGTAGCAACAAAATGTGGAAAAAGTGAAGAGCTGTTTCCGGATGTACTGTAGACAGATAGATTTTCAGTTCTGGAACATCATTTACTACCATAGTGGAAAAAATATTGTGTATTTTTGTTCTGTTAAACACCAATGATATTAAGGAAAACTCAGGAAAGCAAACAGTTCTGGGGCACCTTTGACTACCATTGTAATGTTTCCTAGTCACTGATGTCCCACAACTGAAATTTGCTAACATTCCTCCAAATACCTTCATTTGCGCTCATCAGAACAAAGTAGTTTCTACAGGTTTTCAGCGACCTGAGGGTGAGTAAATGACAGAATTTATATTTTTGGGTGAACTTTGCCTTGAATTTTTTTTTCTTGTTTGCAGCCATTTTAACATTTTAATTCAGTTTAAAAAAAAGCGACTCTGTGTCCTTTAATCTTATTTAGTCCCAATCATCAAATGCAGTAATACTTTAAAATGAGATGTTAGCACATGGCTAAATCGAGGCAGAAGCACATTGAGTTCACCTTTGCAGATCCAAAAACCTCACACATGCAAAGTATTCATACAGCCGTAATAGGATATCATGCATGTTATGTCTCAAAGAAGGGACTTTTCACTCCAAATTACTACTACTCCATGATGCACGATACGATCAAACAGATATGGGTCTGCTCCCTGTTTAGTGGCCTGTAGTGAATAGCCCCTAGCTTTAGAAGAGAGGAAATGCAAACCATGTCCATCTCCTCCCTCAGTGCCCACCGAGGTCACACAGCCGGGCTCAAGACGGCAGGGCTCAGATCTCAAATGAAGCTGCTGCATAAACATCAACATTTGGTCTTAAAAACAACCAGAATCTCTCACGTTTAACTTAAGCTGTTTTGCAGTTTTCCTTCGGCTTCTCAGACATTTCTCCTGAGACAAAAAAGAGCCATAAATCTCACACATTTCTCCGGAGTTTCAGAAGAGACTTCTCAAGTATCTCTTTTTTATCTCCTATAATATCCCATTTAAAGGAAAAACATCTGATACGCAAATGAAACGCAGAACTCCATCAAATCTCCTCGGCGCAATACTATTTCTCCTCTGGGTTTACAGTAACTCTGACATTATAGCGCATACAATGATGTGTGTCAACGGCTTTGGGGGTCTCAGTCTGATTCGTTTTAAGAACTTCTTTGAGCAGCTTTAATGAGGCAGCAGATACTGTAATTTCATGTCGCTATGACAGCAAGGCTTGGAGGCAAGCTTATCTCCATGCTGAAGTTGTTCCATCTGAGCCCACGATGGCGTTCCAGAACCGAAACGGGGCATAATCTTACTCGGCGTGGCGCCTCAGCGGGATTGATTCACTTAACATTTACTTCCATTCAAATGAGGCCCGTAGTCCCGCTCAACAAGACGATGGCAAGAGTGCCACTAAAACTGACTTTCTTACTGTATATATATAGAAAGTGTGCACAGTGTAATCTCGCAGGTGCAGAAAGCAGGATGAAAAGAGCCATAGTGACTTCGCTCTGACGTGCCGTGCGAATAAGGTCATCGGGTCTGACCCCCTCGTTCCTCGCTCAGCCTAGAATAATAATGGCAAGAAATAAAAAATGCAGCCAAAAGCAGCAGCCATGACAATGACACTTTATTATCCTGTCTATTTGTTATACAAATGTTCCGCGGGGACGTAACAAAACAATGCTAACAGCGTTTCCCATTGTCAGCGACGCTAAAGTAAGAGTAATCTAAATGAAATACCCCTGTGTGGTTGAGAAGCAAGGACTCATTTATCACCGGGATCAAAAGGCAGGACGGTTGGCGCTGTCAGGAGCGCGCCGCCGTACTGCCTGCTTAGTAATGATGGCAATAATGTGTTTATTTTGTGAAGAGACCACGTGAGGGCAGAAGTTTATTAATGTGCGCTCAGGTGAGAGATAGTTGAGTAAGTGAAATACTAAAAGTACCGCGGTCAGGCTGACGTGGAAATAAAAGAGAGCGTTTTTAAACAGTTGCGCGAGGAGCGGCGCGGTGCGTAATTCATCAAATGAGAAGATGAGTGGGCGGAAGAACAAGAGGAAGCCGGTGGGGTTCGGGCTGGAGGGGGTTTGCTCTGTTTGCGAGTGTGTGCTTGAGGAGGGGTCTGTTTGAGTGTGTGTGCTTGAGGAGGGGACTGTTTGAGTGTGTGCGCGCGCTCACGGTGGAGTTGAACTGTCTGCGTAATTGGTCCGGCGAATACGCGCAGCTGGGGAACCTCTTCTGAAAACAATGCGCGTGTAAGTCATACTCGCTGGTACAGCTGCTTACAGCGGGACACACCAGCCGTTCCCAGAGACAATGCTAAATCTGAACACATATTAAAGGAAGTGCTCTTTTCTGTTCCTTTCTTGCTGCTTTTACATAACAATTCACGTCCACGTCTAATTTGAGATTCGTGAGGTTTTAAACCATACATAACTAAATGATTTTCCCACATCTATTTCTAATGCTACTAAAACAGAACTAAAAGTACAGTCGTAACTCGAAAAAAAGACCCTTTAATGTTTTGATGGGCTATCCGCCAAGCTCGAGCTTAAATGAGAAATGGACAAGAGGTTTTGTGGTTTCACACATTGCTGCGCGCATTTGTTTTGTTTGCATGGAAATAATCCTTGCAGTGTTGCTAAAGTATTTATTTACTCAGCCAAACATGCCTTTAAGATGCAAAACAACTGCTGATGGATATAATTGACCTTTAGATGCTCCTCCTGTTTAGCTGAGAATGTCAGGCATGCACTTTCAAACACGTTTCTATTAATATGGTACGCTTTGAGTAAAAATCCTTTATCTTTACCTTCAATCCGTTTTTCTCTAAGAATTTGCTATTCAAATGTATAATATTTATCTTCAGGCAACACACTCACACACACTTATAAAACATATAGCTTGCAATATATTGGAAAAAGCATCTGGAAAATGCATAAATGTACACATATACACTGTTATATAACATGTTTTAACCATGAAAATGTGCATTTTTAAAAGCATTTCATCCAATGATTAAATCATATATAAATTTGAGTGGTTTAAGATCTTCCTATCCAATTTAATCGACCAATTGAAATGACCATAAATGTTATGTTTAGCTTGGGTCAACTGGTAAATGACAACAGCTTAGGTTCAGTTTTCAGAAAAGGCAGGTATTGGCAAAAAGAACGCACTTTCATTGGCTTAAAATAAAGTTCATGCATACATATTACCACCTGTTACCACATGATTTCTCCAGAATATCATTTTGACCATTCTAGCACAATGCAAAGACAAATTTGGTACATTTGGGGATATGAATTGCCGTTAGTAGATATCTGAAAACATCCATGCAAGAGTGTACATAAGCAAGCTTACATTACTCAGAAGAGATTATCAGAGAAACATGACTCAGGGCAGATTGTGATCCCAAAGGCACAAGACGTCCTCCTGCTGTGAATGTGGATGGGAATTAATCTGTAAGGATGAAAATGTGCATGTCCATGAATTGCAGATGCGCGCATACACACTGCTTCTTATACAACAACAGAAAAACCAAATAACAAACATGAAGTGCGCGTGTTTTTTTTTAATAATTCTTGGATTATTTTCATTTATACATTTCTGTAAAACTATTAACTCTACTCTACTCTTGTAGACATTTATGTTATGGTCACAGAAAGAGGGACCCTCACTTCCTGCCAATTTCCACCCACTTCCAGCTGAATGTTCTCACCCAACTCTCGCATGTAACATTCCTCAATGCATTTCCTTCCCAGTTTCTGAAGAAGACGAAAGTCTACAGCTTTGGAAATTAGACGTAGCTTTAGAAAAATGTAGTTTGCACATTTCCAAAAAATAAACAAGAATAATTATTTACACACTATTTATAATTAAAACACTATTCTCATTTTTCCTGTTAGCATAAATCAGTTTTTATTTTTACTTTTAGAAGGAATTAAGAATGCCTTTAATAAAAGTCTCTGAGGGGTGTAACCCCGAATCCAATGAGTCTGTTTTCCCTTCTGTTCCACTATTGTGTGTAAAATGCCTGTGGAAACAGGCCACTGGAGCATTATTTATGTGACTGATGAAATATTCAATACCTCAGAGGCGGCAGTCTGTACAAACAGACTGATATCAAATAATGTCTATATTTCTCAAGAAAAACAACACCAAATCCACTGTAATGTTGCTGACTGTTTTCAGAAAGAAATCAATAGAAACTGTAAGCATGTCGTATTTGTTATACCTGCACTGTGAAAATGGTTCCTCTCAGCTGAATATGAATTAACAGAAAATAACTTAAAATGGGACACAATGTAAACTAGGATTGGACAGATTACGAATAAAAAAATACTTGCCGTTTGAATTGAATTGCATCTTTAACACCTCTCTGGATTTTGCATTTAAAATTGAAAATGTAATATTGCTCTTATTATTATATATGTTAAACATAGATATAACATTAAACATAATTGAGCATAATTGATACTAATAATGAAATGTATTTTTCTACTTACTATTTACAATTCATATAACAAATACAAATTCAATTTAAATTGAAGAATTAACTGACACTTAATTCTAAATTTCTGTGATGCAAGCCAACAGACCATTCATATTGCCACGGCACAGAACCATATCAGACGGAGAGAGAATATATTGAGAGAACATGGAGAGAGAATTTTTTACATTGAGGCTATCTAAAAACAAATGTAGTTTCCAGAGGGAGTGACCACATGTTTAAGTGAGAGTGGAAGGATATGGGCCGTGGACCATGAGGGTCAGCAAGCTTTCATGAACCTTGTCTCCTTGGTACTTCCTGTTTGGTGTGTTGCCATCAGTGGAGGAATGCAGGGCTGGAGAAAGGGCTTGATACATACATCTCTGCAATAGGAGCTTAAAAATGGGACAACACAAAATTACAATTATGAAGTGTTCATTTATTTATACATGAGCATCAAGATTTCATGATAACTCTGCAGAGATTTGTGGCAGAGGTCTGAAACGCATCAACATCGTTGCAACATTTCCAATAACTTTTGTCCTATTTCCTTGTATGGTTTAGTTCAGCATGACTGTAGTCTCGCATAGCCAGACCAAATCCATTTAAAAGAAAACCATTAGGTAATGGCTAACGCCCTGGCATAAGCGTTCCTTTGGCGTATGCTAGTTTTTTTAATGGATGTCAATTGGTTTTGTTAGCAGTTGAGGGTTCTCCAATTAGAAGTATTACAGACCCTCACATTTCTACAATAAGAGAATCTGTCCAGATCATCATACTGAAAGTCTGGAAGCTTTCGCTGCTTTCTTCGCCCAAGAGGCCATATGACTGACAGGTAAAGCAACCAATCACGTTTCGTGCTACATCATTTTTAGAGGAGTGGAAATGTCCCCGCAGTAACACAACGGTGTACAACGTGTCAAAAGCTAACAGTAAAAAGAGTGATTATTGAGTTTATACCATGAATCTCGCATACTTTTAAGAATCGTTGATCGTGCTGAAACCTTATTGCAACTGTTGTAAACACGACAGCCTACTTCTTAGATCAGACGGCTTTGTGTTGCTTCTAGGCGGACCATTAAAGAATGCGACACGCACGTCTCTCGGAAATCCTGGTAAATTCAACCAATTAGATGACGACTTTGAAAGTGCTGAAGTGTTTCCAGAAAAGTGTGCCTTATGCATCAGACGTTAGCCAATAAAATGGATATCACAGGGTAACTGACCATCATCATCATCATTACATAATGTATAAAAGTGTTTGGTATTTGGGGTAAAAACCACTTTAAACGACATAGGAATCTGTGCAGTAAAACAAGAAAGAAGAACATTTAAATGTTGAGGTTTTAAATGTTCTGTGTGAAAAACACTTACATGTTCTGTGTCAGAAATGGGAACAATGAAAATCAGACGAATGGAAGCAATCAAAGAAGTTTGTGGAGGTTCTGTCCCCTGCTGTGCCTCAATGTGAATCTACAGAGCATATCTGCAGGGCTTTTCAAAGTCTCTCAGTAGTCACTCGAAAGACCCTATTTCCAACTCTGACAGCCCCTATATCACACAAACATAATCATTTTCATTCACTAAAACAGGAAATAAACTTTACAAAATGGGAAAAACAATGGAATACTTCAAACAAAATTACATTTAGTTTCACTTAGTTTCTAAAGTAATAACGTTATAAACTATAATCTTTTTCTATGTTCTTATTGTGCTTCGAATTTAATCGAAATTAAATTATTTAAAATTGAATATGTGAACCTGGACAACAAAACCAGTCTTAAGTAACACGGGAAAGTTTTTATTAATTGGCAAAAATACATTGTAGGGGTAAAAATTATAAATTTTTCTTTTTGCCAAAAAACATTAGGATTTTAGGTAAAGATCATGTTCCATGAAGATACTTCATAAATGTCCTACCATAAATGTAAAAAAACATTCTTTTTGTGAGTGGATGGCCTTCTACAGTGCCTCAGATTACCAACTTCAAAGGCCATTTTCTTTGCACCCTCAGATTCAGGCTTTGTAAACAGTTGTTGTTCCTCCAGATAGTTTCCTATCCTTACAAACCATATATCAATAGAAAGCTTATTTCTTCAGCTTTCAGATGATGGAAAATCTCAATTTCTAAAAATGTACCCTTGAGACTGGTTTTGTCGTCCAGTGTCACATATAGGCTATAACATGTTTGGGTCATGGTTGGGTCAAAATGTTATTTGACCCAACCGTTGAGTTGTATCAAGCCAAAGAAGTCCCTTTTCACTCGACCATGGCTTTAAAATCAAGCATAATCAAACATTTCCTTTTGTTTAGTACATTGCAAACACTTAACTCAAACATTCTGCGAGTAAACATAAAATGAAATATGTAAAGAAAGAAAATGAAAACTAGAAAAAAGTCAACGCAGTTTTCTGAAGTTGAATAATATCAGACAGGTAGTTCAGATAACAGATGTTAAATGTGTGAATTTAAAGGATTTCTCAGACAGGTGTCAATGTGCAGCATGACTGATATGAGGGGGGAGTTGATCGAGGACGAGTGGTACGCTGACAGATTCATGACAACATGTCTAGCCCCACAACTTTCACCCACCCACGCCCAAAAAGGTGCCAAGGTTTGCACCTCATCTCATCTCTCCTCGTTTTTTTCATTCGGAGCGCGTTGGCACTTCTTCGCCGCAGACTCGGATTGAGGATCGCTCGCTGTTCTCGTCACTTTATTCTCGCAGGAAGGTGTCATGGTTCCCACTGTCGCTTTTACAGGCTTCGCCATTAGACGGGAGTGTGATCGGGGCGAGATCCAGTCAGAGGTGGTAATTAATGTACCAGTGCAAGTTATTTATACCGTAATGTGCGGAGCCGTTTCATCCGTCATTTACAGGACTCAACGGGCTCCAGACGAGGTTCGAGAGGGAGAAACAGCACGGCGTTGGCTGTGATGCGGAGAGCGGTTTCTTGTTAATTACACGCAGAATGTATTACTCTAGCTAACTTAGTCATATGTTTAAAAAAAATATTTATTTTACTCAGTTTCTTTCTCACAAAGAGAAGTTGGGATTTAAACTTAGTATTGCGCTAGCAGCGCCAACACAATCTCACGGCGAAAATCTAAACGTTACTACTTTACGATTAGGTCAATTTTGGCTAATTTAAATTCGTACAATCTCATTCATACATTTCAGATTGTCATGTATTCAGATTGTCATGTAATAATTGCGGACAAAAGAAGCAAAGGTCTTTTAATCTCAAATTTGGTGTAGTTACAGCATATGCCAGCAGGGGCTTCAGAATTGCTTTTTGCTAGTAACCGTACGTTTTGTAGGATTCGCAACGTACGATGTGTTACGAATAAAAGCCGCCTAGTAAATACTTCAGATTGATAGATCAGATTGGCAGTGCAAAGATTGTGCTTTCTATTCCGGGACTCACAGATACTTGTAAAATGTATAGCTTGAATGCACTGTATGTCACTTTGTGTAATAGTTTTGACAACATAAAACAAGCAGGAAAATAACATCACCACCGGCTGTTTGATGCCACATAAATACCCAAAAGTGAAAGAGATTTTAAAGTCTATTTCACCTTATATACTTATTTCCACACAAAATTGGGTTTTGATGCGGACAAAAGAAGAAATGGTGCTTTTAATCCCAACATTGGTGTAGTTACAGCATTGGGAAATGCTTACCAGGCAAATTCTAGTCTCATACTGAAGATCTGGAATTTATCGCCGCTTTCTTTGGAAAGGCCCGCCCAAGAGACCATATGACTGGCAGGTAAAGCAACCAAACACCTTTCATTTTGTGCCGCGTCATGTTTAAAGGCTTGGAAATGTCCCCGAAGTAACAGACCGATGTACATTCACCAACGTGTCAAAAGTTAACAGAAACAACAATGATTATAAGTATATGGCATGAATTTCGCATACTTTTAAGAATTGGGCGTTTAGTCGATAAAATTCTTATAGCAACCGTTGTAAACACTACAGCGTCTTAGATCACAAGGATTTGTTGTTTCCAGATATCCTGTGAAATTCAACCAGTCAGATGTACTACTTCGAACGTGCTGAAGTGTTTCCACAAATGTGCGCCATATGCATCAGACGTTAGCCAACAGTTCGTGGGCGTGACGTCTGAAGCTGAGATTAGCCAAACCCTAAAACCAAAACGGACAGACAGTTCAGACCCTTTACAGGCCTCACTATTGAAGTGCATCCAAGCTAAACCGGGTAAAAGCTTTACGGGGGAGAAGTCTGTTGGAATGTGAACCCATAAACTCTTGCGTGTGTGCAATCTTACCTCATTTGCTTCTGTTGAGTGTCTACCTGACATATCTCTCTTGCTTTGAGGCTGGACGTTACACATTTCCCTGTCACAGTAAATTACAGAGTTCATAAAAAACCTTAGAGGAGTTTTACAAGACCCTGCCCTTTCAAGCATGTCAAGATTAAAGCCGTGACCTTTTAACCTAAGCCTAACCTTTGATTCAACCTTAAATTACATTAATAATCCACATACGTAATGCAGGCGGCATCAAAGAGGACAACGGTGGAACAGTTGTTTATAAATTAAAATGTAGGTAGTGAGATATATATGTAAATACCTGAAATGTCAGGTAGGGTAATATGTAAACACAAAACTTCAGGCAGGTTTGTGATAAAAAATTATTACATAAATACATTAAACTGCTCTGTACGATGTAAAACAAGATCTCAGAGGTTTCTTTCATAGCTCTTAAGTCTCAGTTGTGTTATATTTATATATTGACTTGGTTTGACGTTTTTTTCCCATAAAATCGCTTAGGAGAAATAAAAACAGAATCAAATGAGACGATTGTTAAAATACCCAACGTGTTTGGAGGTGTAAAATGAATGTGGATTTTGGTTAATTTGATGTACATTTGATGATTACATTGACTAAATTGCAGACTTTACAAATCTGAGCGCAGTTTGTGACATTGTTGAGATCTCTTCTGTATCTCTAATAGTGACATTTGTGAGATTTTTTTAATTCAAGAGAATTATCTGAGACGCAGACATTTGCTCTCCATTTAATCTCACGTCTAGGAGAAGTAAAGAGATTATAGAAATCTCATCTGTGATTATAATTTCTTAAAATAAAAATGTCCTAGTAATTTTATATTTATGTACTTTAAAGCTACTTTTGTATTTTTTATCTGGTTTTAAATTACAGTTATAAAAAACAGTTTAGAATGAAAATAAATTGACTTTTATTTCGGCATACGGATTACACACTGTGTGTGTTTTCGTTGCCAGTGAAAATGGCTTCTAGGGGGCAAACGTTGCCCACAAAATGAACAGAAGTTAATTTCTGACACTGTTTAGGAATGTTTTTACTGTCTGTGCATTAATTCAATTACACCCTAATGTTCTCTGGGAATACCATCTTTTCATTATAATGCTGTTGTTTACTAAACAGGCTGTTTTTCTTTATCTCCCCTGTGATTTGCATTAGCTGTAAGGCTCGTACCCTCTTCTGCCAGCCTGCCACCGATGGCATTTATCGCAAGAGTAGCCAGGGGACCCGCGTGCCGCATATAAAGATCCATAATCTACAGAAGTAATGTGAGTTTGGAACTCCAGGCTCCAGACTTCTGCCCTGCTGGATTCAATCGGCTGCTGAGATGGAAAGTGGAAAGTCTCTGCTAGACATCAGACTGTATTTTCTCTGATAGTTTTAATGTGTTCTCTTTGAAAATGAGCTTCCGTTTAATTGCTCCTGAATAGTGTGGGGTTCGGAGAAATCAATCTAGTCTGCAGAAGGGGTAAAAATATGATGGATTCACCACGTCTGCTGCGTTTCCTCCGAGCTGCGAGGTCTTCTCTGATGAGTCTCGTTTTTCTTGATGAATCGCTCTCAATGAATCACACGAGTTGATCTCGGGAAATACATGGTGTGAGGGGTGACAGGAAGATTCAGAACACTTTATCATCAATTCACAGTCGACAACGCACACATTTTTTAATGGATGAAATAGGAAAAGAGACTCTGAACTGATTGAATTGTGCCTCGAACGAGATGTTCAGCCAAAAAGTAAAAATGCTGACAATATTTACTCAAACTCATGTCATTTCTGCAAACACGAATGGGGACTGGATCTTTCAAGCTTCAACAGGGTTTAAAGGGACAGTTCACCCAAAAATTCTTTCATTATTTCCTCACCCTCCTGTCATTTCAAATCTTTATGACTTTCTTATTTCTGCAGAACACAAAAGAAGATATTTTGAAGAGCGCTGGTAACCAAACAACGTTGGATACAAAAACAATGCAAGTCAATGGGTGCCAGTTGACGACATTCTTCAAATATCTTTTGTGTTCTGCAGAATAATAGAAGTCATACATGTTTGAAATGACAAGAGCAGAAGTAAATTATGACATCATTTTCGTTTTTGGCTGAACTAACCCTTTAAAAATCTGCTCAGAAATGAACTGAAGATGACAGCATCTGGAAAGCCGTTCTTGCTGATCCTGAGCTAATCCATGAAAACCTGTTCTCTCTAATTGGCAAGATAGTCCGTTTCCCTTAACGCTGAGCTGCGGCTTGCGGGTTTATTTATCTTCTCGTGATTATTTTTATAATCCCGTCCTATTCTGGGATAGTGGCTCATCCTGAGTACGGCGTAGGTAACCTGGAAGCAGACTGTACTAATTTAAAACACAAACCAGAGGCTCCGGGCGGTTGAAGACAGTGAAATGATCTCGAAGGGCGGTCAATGCTTCCTCTCAACTTTAATGAGGTGAGGTCACGAAGAGGTCAGAGCACCTTTTCTGTTTATGCCACGTGTGTCTGCATCATACATGTGTAGCATCGGACGTATTTCAGTTGAAGCTGACACAACCTTTCCATGGAAAATGGGACAGTGGTGTCATTGCAAATTTATGAAGAGAACCATCTGTTTTACTCGGTTTGGTGTGGTTTTGTGTGCTAATGGCTCTGATTTATTTGGCATTTAAAGAGGTCGGGGAAACCCCTTCCAGAAGAACAAAAGCAGGCAGGACACAGCCGACTGGAAACGGTTCTGTCCATATATGGACATTCAGACAATTCTCCTTCCTGTTGACCTGTGTCTGGATTTGAGAATCAAACAGGAACACACTAAAATTGAAGTCATTGTTCGCAACAAGCATCCTCTTTGCTTGAATACTTAAGGCCTCTGAACCGGCTACATTTTCCTTTTAAGTAGCTGTATAAATATGAAATGAAAATTTGGTGAGCTATCACAGTCAACACCAAATCGTGACAAACTGCAACACTTCCACTTTATATGATAAAAAAGTAAACTGGTTTGAAACTCACATCATATATCACACAAAGAGAAAAGAGAGAGAATGAATGAGAGAAAGTGTTGTTGTCTTGTTTTGAATGTTATTTAGGGGCTAAAATAATTAGGAGACTGTCTGCCGACTGCCTTCCTCACCATCCGCAATCTGTCTGTTTGAAGTCCAGATGAGCCATGTTGCAAGCGCTCACAAAGATCCATTGTTACAGACGCTATGGATAAATCTGCCCTGACTAATTCGAAACATATTCTTTAAGCAAGAGAATTCAGTATATTCTTTGAGCTCAGCAATGCAATTTGACATCCCTCGTTGTCAGAACTATTTATAGGGTTGCAGTAGATTATTTGTCATAAGAAGACATTCAGATATTGACAGATTGACTTTGTTCTTCGATAATTCTCAGAGCTTGAAGGCTTTAGTAGGAACGATGAGTAAGTGGAGAAGTGAGAGGGGAAGGGTGTTCACTCGAAAATATGCTCTCTCTCACAAGATCTCAATAAATATACCCTTACATATATCTAGCAAGAGCAGCAATTTTTTTTAAGGCTAACCAAAAAACTGTAATGTTCTGACAGCTGCAGGAAAGTGTAAAGTAAATCACATTTTTATATTATTTCACACAACATGTTAATTTGCAGTTTATTTATGTGATTTACATTTTTTTTGCATTTGAAAAACACATGAAAATTCTGTTAAAAACAATACATTTTGTAAATATATATTTTTAAATAATTACATTTATGCTTATATATATTAATTAAAATAAAAAAAGAGCAATTTTTAAAAAACTATATACAATTTTGAGTTTAAGAGATGCTGATTAATAGAAATAATTGAAATTAAACAAACTATATGTATGGATCCATTACGCTAACAAACATTTATGTGGAAATGTGCTTAATCGTCTGCTTTTGGGGTAAAATGTGACCTGAATGTGTTCCTTAAAGCTTTTGTGAGATTTACCCATTCGCTGGATTAAAAACAAACACATATTTATCTGATTCATCCACCCATACACAACAGTCAGGGCCTTCAATGCTAAACCCGTGGAATCTTCATCCTGCCAGGAGGCTGAAGGTGTCAGTCCAATAGCCGCCGTGATGATTTTTTTCTGGTTGGCATCTCTCCCGCAGATGGAGAAGAGGGGATTGCAGGCACTTCTTAAATTTGACAGGTTAAGAGTGAAGTAATCCCAGCAGCAGATGTGTTCGGTGGAAGCATCTAGTGTTGGTGTGCGACTGCTAAAACTGCCATTACAATAACCTCCCCGAGGACCTACTTAGTAAGCTATCCGAACATCATCATGAAGACAAAGACTCTCCAATTTGTGGACCAGAAGCCTCTCGGGTGTGGAGTGTGCGCCATCTGTTGGCTGGGACGGATTTGTGCTCAAAGATCGCCCTTTTAGCCAGGAGTAAGATCCGAACCAAGACCCTTCAAGAACCAACCACTGGATGGGAATGTTTGTGAGGTCAAGACATTTTCATGCATATGTGTTGTATTATAAATAGCTGTAGTATAAATAGCAGTCTGTGATTATGTCTCCTTACAATCCAATAGGAAAAGAAATACGTTAAAATAAAGCAAATTAAATAAAAAACAGACTAACCCTAAGCCAAAAGGTCATTTACCTTTAATTTATGGAGCAGATTTTATTTTAAAGATGCCATGAACAGATCAAACCTAAGAATATTTTCATCAATTTGGTGACACCAGTTTTAGAAGCGCACACTCACTATATAATCAGCCGTCTCAATACACACGGCTCATCTCAATATTATGATTCTGGAACATACTGGTTGGAGTGGGAGAGTTTCACACCTCTAGTGTCTAAAATGAGAACACTTGTTAATGGAAGAATGTGGTGAGACCTAATTGGGGTCTATAGGGATCTTGTGGCTATGTTTCATCTGAAATGGTTTGAAATGTTTGTAGCCTGAATAAAAATAAAGTGAATATTACTGATGAAACACAAAACTTGTATTTAATGTGTTAAGAAAGCATTTCATAAAAGAAAGTAATAAACTTTGTTTTAGCTAACGCGTGGTTACAATTTCACAAATTATAAAACAAAATCCTTCATGAAACAGCAACAAGGTCAAACTTTTGGTCAATACAAAATGAAATGAATAACCTGTGTAACTTTAAATCTAATACAACCCTTCTAGAACAACAGAAATGGTTCCAGTAGGATTTAAAGGAATAGCTGCACCTTCAAAATGAAAATACGATCATCGTTCAAAATGAAAAATCTTTCATCATTTACTCACCGTGTTTTCATCTTAAAAGTAAAAACAAGATATTTTGAAAAATGTTGTAACCAACCAAAACCGAGTTCTATTGTACGGACACAAAACCAGCCACAGTACCAACAGTTTTCTGTAACCCACAGTTTTTTTAAATATCTTTTTAAATAAGAAAGAAAATCATACAGGCTTGAAATGACAAGACATTATTCTGTAAATAATGACAGAATTTTCATTTTGAAGGCAAACTATTCCATTAATGGTGACAAAATGGTTCCTGTCACCAGATGCACCCTTAAAAAGGTGCTTTAAAAGGTTCAGAAGAACAAATTTATGATTAATGGTTCTATAAAGTACATCTGAATAACCTTTCTGAGTCACAAAAGGTTCTTTGTTGAGGAAAAAGAAAAAAGAATAGAAATGGTTACTTTGACTCAATGGTTCTTTGGGAAAACAAAAATCTTCTAAGGCATCAGTGTGAAGAAGCACCTTTATTTAAAAGTACACATCCACCATTAGAACAAAACATATTGACAGTGAACCCACAGAGACCGTTATAGTGTCCAGTTAAACCAACACAATTCCCATTAAAACTATTGTATCCATTCTCCAAATCCATTTTTTTACCAGGACACAGTACTAAAGTTTATTAAAAATAATGATACTAGAATAAAAATATATTGGTTACATAGTTACCTTAATAATACCTAACAAATACTGAAAAAGACATCACCCCAACAGATCATCCCAGATCTGTTGAGGTGATGTGCAGTCAAACACAGGTCCTTGAAAAACAAGAGAGGGCTGGATAGTGGCAGTTGACCGCCCCCTGTCAGAGAGCTTCTATTGTCAGCCGCGATGAGGGCATTTACCAGCACCCATGCTAATCCACGGCTCACTTCATCTCAATTAAGTCTTTGTGTGTTCCACTTGTAGCAGCTCTAAAACAGCGGAGAAGAGGCCTGAGACTCCCCCTATCACTGCAGCTCGCGTGCGCACAGAACTACACATACTTGAAATCACTCCACCCCTTCTTTTGTCTCACAGACATTGAGTAACATGGACAGGGAGGGATTAATAGCTTGAACACAGTTTATGAGAATTTAATGATAGCTTAAGAAAAAGGTTAAAGAATGTCAAGCTTTTAATTAAGTCGCCAACTTTAAAGATTTAAAAGCTGTTGAATGTGAAATACATCCCTGTTGAGAAACAAAACAAGTTCTAATAGTTTCCATACAAATACCAATATGAACCAATGGCTGTTTACCATTTAAACCATGATAAAATGTTTTTAACCTTATTACAGTAGGGTTAAATGTTTTATTTGTCATATCCACCAGATAACAACCTACCAATAGAACTCATCCCATTTACAGTACACAGTAAAAATGTAATATGTGTCGTAGTAGATTCCATGAAATGAATTGAGCAAACTTTACTTAATTCAATTGTGTTCTTGTTATTTTAACCAAAATTTAAATTAAAAATATATAAAACATCTGGAATTGTAAATTAACAAATTATTGAGTGAATTCAATTTAATTTTATCATGATCAAATGACTTAAACTTGTATAAAGGATCTTTACGATTTAGAAGAGATTTTTAAATAATCATGTGACATGTAATGATTTAGGGAAATTAACTTGATTTACTCATGAAATATTCCGTAGCAAATATACGCTTTAAAGTACTTAATACTATTTTGTGTAATATTGTTACCATCATTTTTAAGTAAATGTCTGGGTCTTTTTTGAAGAGACCCACAATGACACCATTCTTTAGAACCGATACAATTACCTTTATAACCCTTAAATCCATCAGAATTTCTTTACTGGTTTCTATTTTTAGGCGGGAATAGTGTAGATTGAACACAGCAATGCAACTTTTTTGTGCTCTACAGCCATTTGAGGACTTTTCTTAAGTAAACTTGATAAAGCTTTAAAATGCATCCGAGCCACTAGCAGAAAATAGATCTTCATGAGGCCACCCAGACAACAACAGACAAAAAGGCACTTAGAGAAATCCTTATCCGTTGGCTTTTAAAATCACATCAGGGCAAATACAACTTGGCCAAAACAAATTACACACATTGTAAAATAATGAAAAGTGATATCTAGAAGCAAGGTTAGAGTGAGATTTGTTTTAAGTGTTTGGATGTATCAACATAAATCATGTTGGCCATTAGGGGGTAGAGGAGCATCCCCTCTCATTATTCACTGAACTGAAGAGGTGATTCATCTGCATCCCTCAACCTATAAACATGGTTATTAGGAAAGTTTTTATCATTTCACATTCTGCCACCTGTGTATCATTTTCACAAGATGATACTCTGATTAGATCAATGAAATAAACATACATAAAATGTAAAGACAAAAAGAAGATACAAGCCATGAATGAAAAAAATCATCATTATTACAAAATTGTTTTTAGTAGCTACCATATGTCAGAGGAAGGAACGTTATGCTTTGTCTCCCTCATGTGGCCATATGCCCTGAATGAATAGATCTGTCCTGACTGAACTCTTAGAACTCTCTCTCAAACAAGAGTGTCCGTTACAATTATATTTTTTCTGAAATTAATAAAAAAATCCTTTACAACCTAAACAGATACATGACAAAAAATAAGCACACAGCTATTTCGTTATTGCCACGTACCACATTACAACATATGGAGATATACATTTTAACCGAACTACAACTTTCAACTAGTGTATCTAAACCATTATCCTGAAAAAACATCAAATGGGGTGCTTAACATGACTTTAAATTATATAAAATAAAAAGGCATTACAATAATCTAAAACAACTCAAATCATTGTATTCATGGTTTGGTTATATTTTAAGGCCAAGCTCTAGAATATTCTAGGGGGCTTTAAAGTGAAAAATGTGAGATCAACTGCTCAAACCATTCAGGCCATTTAGTGTTTCTGTAGTTATTTTTGCTGCCTTAAAGGGCCGCAAATTCAGGTGTTTTCTGCAATGTAAAAGTAGTCAGTGGATATCCCCAGAATGTGTCTGTAAAGTTTCAGCTCAAAATACACCACTTATCTTTCATTGCCATATGTTGAACATTCCCATTTGTGACTGCAATGGAAAACGTGACGTTTCTGTGTGTGTCTCTTTAAATGCAAATGAGCTTCTTCTCCCCTCCCCGTATGCAAAACAAAACGCAGAGCACTTACACATGTGCTTTGGATGACATCAAGACAAGCAATATGGCGGAAAGTGCAATTACGTCTGTAATGATTAATCCAACCAAAACCATACACTAACTGCAATACAAATCACCTTAATGCCTTGTTCATAAATACGAATTAAATGTAGAAGACAAAACCTAGATAGAACAACACATGCTGTATGAAATGTTGGCCATTGATAATTAATCATGTGCATGCATATTACTAACAGACATAAACACGGATACAAGCAAAAACATGCATTCAGAATACTTGTAAATGACAGACAGGTGTGTAAAGATCGGCCACCAGGTTGTCTCCTACAAATGCGCACTCTGTTTCTATCAGATCTAAGTATTTTCGCAGTTAGCACATACGAGAAAACACTGAACTCACCAAGAAAGACACTGCCATAACTTTCTTTCATTGTAATGAATAAGCTTTACCGAAATGATGTCGGTCACATGGACCAATGTAGAGTCTCAGGTTTAGCCGCGAACATGTAAACAACAGCCGCTAACTTGCTAAACACATTATTTACGAAAGCCGATTTAAATCTGATGTGTCATACTGTTCGGGAGATGAAGCTTGATAGCGAACAGCTGGTACTGATCCACAATTTTTTTTTGCCGACACCAATGCTATACTGACAGACCAACGGGTCCCGGAGCTTACATTTTTGAACCTTTCAGGATTCTGACCTGGGGTCACATCGACTCCTTATCAGCGTCGACCGAATGCTCCGGTGGAGATATTTTCAACGAGCCCGGCTCCTTTCTCTGTGTCTTTCCGGACCGGAGATACGGACCGGTGAATGTTGGTTTGTCGATCCGAAAAAAGTAAGCTCTTTCCGAACGTGAAGTCATCATCGTCCCACCCGGGACTTTCGATCGTGATAACTCTGGCTCGCGAGGTCGCAGCGGGACGAACTTGGGCTCGTCCGAAACAACAGCACACATTTGTTGTTTCTTAGACTTTTTTTTTGCTGGGTAGTGGCTTCATCTGCTCTAACCTGAAAATGTCTGACTGTGTGTCTATGGCTGCAGGTGGACCTAAGCGCTAATAAGGCGGAGTCTGTATGTTGTCATGGGGAGGCGTAAACAATGTGACATCAGATTGTTAGTGGATCCCCAACAGCCTGTTTTGTGTCACTGTTGTGGTTTAAATGAGATTACAAAACGAAGAATAGATGGATTTGTATAATTACAGGGTGTCTCTACACACACCCTGGCGACTCAATTTTCTGGGATTGCGGCCCTTTAAATCAAGAACAATCAAATTGGCTTTAAAAGTAATTTCAAGTTTTTATCTTTAACTCATCAAAATAATCAACTTATTACACTTAAAAATAAAGATGCTTAAAAGCATCTTCACAGTGATGCCATAGAAGAACAATTCAGTCGAAGGTTAATAACATTTTTATAATTTGAAGACATCACCACAGGAAAGCTTAACTCCGCAGTAGTCACTTCACTAGATATTATTTACCCTATGGACGAGGGATGGATTACTGACCGGGTCAATGGGGCTAGTGCCCAGGGGCCCATGACTTGCGCCATCCAGTTTGGTACACAGAAACCAACAACAATGAAAACATATGTTTATCTATGTTTAATATATGGGTCCCCTAGCCATATCAACGCCTCTGTGGATGGTAACCTTTAAAAAAATGAAATGATCAACATATCATGTCAACACATGTTTTTATGTTACTTCAACTTATTAAATTAAATTGATCATAAAACAATTTAACTTGTTAATTAAAACACAGCAAATTTAAATAGCATTTTCTGAATCTTTTGCTGGATGATTTGATGTTTACAGACATTTGTCAAAGGGGCATTTTATGGTGTAAAATCATGTTGTATGTGATGTATTAAATGTGTATATTTGACATTTAATTAAAGACGCGTTTCATACGCATTCATTTTGTCCAGTTTAGATTTTTTGCTGTGTAGCTAATATTAGACTTCTATAAACCCTGTACAGATTATTTTTAGCGTAGCCGGGGTATTCGTCTCAGAGCTAGAACGGTTTTAATATTCATTATCATCTTAACTTTCAATTTCTCCCGCAGTTAAGGGAAAGAACTGAAAAAATTGTGCGAGGGGCGCCCTTGGAGGTAACTGGCCACGGGCCTTTGAAGTCATAATCCGTCCCTGCTATGGACATGGTTCATTTAAAACAATTCATCTAGGAGATTAAATCTGTCGAACCAGTGAGTGATGTAGCACAAGTATCCCAGAAAAGCCTTTCAGTATTCAGATAGATAAATAAAATACTAAGTCTTGAAAATGGTAAAAGACTTGCTGTTGTTTACCGTTTGCTTCTCAGTTAGAACCATAGCAGATCATTAAATGTAAAAAATCGGCATGAAAAATTTGTTAACATGGTACGCTGCGCTCAAAAGTTTTTTTTCAGTGTACCACCAACACAGCTTGAAAAATTGTATTGTATGTCAAAATAATAACTCCTATGAAAGTAAAACTAGTACTCCAGTCTGAATGTAGCCTTTGAGATCCCTAAGGGAGGCTTTACAAAAACAGAATGCACAGAGATCATAACAGAAATGAGCAATTGTCAATTGACAACTAACACAAGAATCAATCCCAACATGATGCTGCATTGATCACCGTCATCCTCACATTTAAGTGCACTTAACACGGAGGCCACCAGAGGGCTGCAAACATTCAAGTTGGGTCAGACAGCCGTATACATTCCACTGGCCTCCAGGGTGTAAATCTGACACTATCAACACAGGTCAGCATTAATCTCACTTCACTCGCAGTAAACGGAAAAGCTACACCAGGCCTCGTGGCAAATTCTCGATAGGGGAGCGACCCCCAAAAAATCTAGACTCATTCCGTCACATTTTGAAAACAGAGCCAACATGAATGTGAAATGTACACAGGAGACCGAGTGACCCTTGACGCAGGCCAAAAATGACATAACAGCTCTAATTAATGTCATAGCCACATGTTTGTGAAGTTAGCAAGTCCACAAGTCAGTGCTGTGACCCGATATGACACTGAAGGAACAGGAGGTATTCTTTAAACGCAAGCTTTTGATCGACAGCTGTCCCTGTCGGTCATACAGTAACTGAAATGAGGAGGTCAGAGCTTGGCTGGATTTTTGGATTTGCTTGATGCCGTTTCGTCATTGGCGGCCTTTCAAAAGTTGCTTTGAATTCTGTCAGAATTGTATAAATTGCAGTTTTCCGACACACATATCTATTGCAAATATTCTATTGCATGGCTTTTGTGCATGTTTTGCCACAGCCCATTAAAGGTTTAGTTCCCTTGAAAATGAAATGCATTATTTATTCACCCTCATGTCATTCTAAATCTGTATGACTGACTTTCTTCTGCAGAACATAAATTAAGTTATTTTGACGAATGTTGATAACTAAACAACACTGGTCCCCATTGACTTCCATCATATGGACATGTTTCAAAATATCTTCTTTTTGTTTTTCACATTACAAAGTCATACAGGTTTTGAACGGCGTGAAGGTGAATAAATGATGACAGATTTTATGATAAATAAATGATGAGGGAGAACTATCCCTTTTAGTTTGTCTATGACGCCTTTAACCAATCAGCATTGCCAGAATGACATTTTCCTGGTGCTCAAGAGATATCAGTCACATGACAAATGTTTCCAGAACGGTTTGCCCGTAAGCAAAGAATGCTGAATCCATTTGTATCTGCCACATATGACAGCCGAGAAACCAGAAGCAGAAATGAACCAGACTCAAGACAAGAATGACACTAAGGCCAGGTTTCACAGATAAGGCTTTAGGCGAGTCCCAGACTAAAATGAATGTGTGACCCGTCTTAACGGACTAATACTTGCCCAGAAATATCTTAAACATATCAGCGCAATTGTTTTGTCTCGAGTTACACACCAGTAATGAATTTTATAAAAAAAGACTTAAATATCTTAAGTCAACTAAGACGTATTCCTGTCTTAAGCTAAACTGTGTCTGTAAAATGGGGCCTAAAGTGCCAGTGACACAAACATTTGGGAATATCGACCAAAGAGCCAACTATACCTCTATTTAGACGTAATATAAATATAGGTATTTGACAAATTATAGTATGCCTAAAAAGCCATTTAAATGCCTAAAAATCTATGTTAACCATAAAAACTATATTGACTGTTTAAAGTTTAGGCTTCCATGGATTCAAAGACATTTTTGTCTTTTTATGTTGCTTTTTGTTTCACTCTCATGTGTGCCACACACTATCACATTTACGGTTTGATGCTGACTTCAACCCTTGTGTGGTGTTCGTATCTGACGAACCTATTTTCCAGATTTACTTAAAAAATTTAATTTTTCATTTTAATTATTTAAAATAAACATAAAAGATTATTATAACAATTCAGATTATCATAAGATGTACGATTTTTGTTTTAAGTAATTTCTTGTTACGAAAAGCATTTATGTTTTTACAAATGTGGTTTAAAGTAGATAAATATTATTTACATTTGATGCCATATGTAATATTATGATGCTTGTAAATTATAAAAAATCAAACATCTTTAAGGTATAATTTACATAAATTGTTATGTCTGTATTGAAAAAACGAATAATGTGTTGGGCCCAACAAAAATAACCCCACAAGGGTAAATATTTACAGCCCTCTTCACATCTTACAGACCCCCTTGTTGAAAACAGCACTCACACACCTTATCCCGGGGGACAGGTTTTTTTATTGTGTTTGAGGGGATGTTACAGTGATGGCTCATTTCAGCTGAGCTACAAAACGTTCAATGAGATCTCTTCAATACAAACTGACAAAGGTATAACAGATTCACAACAGCATGTACCACAGAACTGGAAATGAGTGTGGGTCTCATATAAATGACATCATTTCTAATAATCTACAGCTCGTTTTTCTTTTTTTTAGTCTTTTTTAGCTTTTTTTCCGTCGACTTCATACAGATAATGAATTAGGCTAAAATGCACCATAATATTTGGTTGAATTTAGGAACATTTTCCTTATTACATCACAAAATACATTTTTATATCCCAAAGAAGCAAGACTTGCAAGAAGGCTTTTTAAACAGAACTAAATCTACAGCTACAAAATTCTACTCCGGAAGCCTTTACCGCGCTCGGTTCTGTCTGCGCTCCCAGTCCGTATTGGGTAAAAACACGGGGTAGAATCAGTATGACATATACACAGAAGTCCGTATTGTAAAGGCTATAAAGATTTGTTGCACGTTGTAAAGTTGCCTCTCCTGGATCTTTACACTCCTGCGGGTGATGGGGGTGCGGGAGGGGGGTCGCGGTGAGGGAGGAGTTGAGGAGGAGGGGAGGGGGGCACAAAGGGAAACCGGGGTGGAGGTGGGGTGGCTCGAGGTGCCGCCGGTCTCCGTCTATGTGGCGTATCTCTTGGTCCACTGTCGAGCTATCCTGTCATGTTCTGCTCTGTTGGTCAGGTACTGAGTAGCTATGCTCCCCACCAGAGGATCCGCTGAGATACGGAGAAGAGAAATGGATAAAAAGAAGAAAGTGAGACGTTTTTATACCCAAGAGTCAAGGAGAACAGTATTCAGAGAGACATCGGGCAGGGCAGAGAAAGCAGAAAGAAGCGAGATCGCTTTCATAGAAAATAAAAGAGCTGACAGTCAGTTTTGGTGATGCGGCTGACAGGACCACAAAGATGTTTTTGAAACAAACATCATGAGGACACCTTATGTCTCAAAAGGCCTATTTATACCTGTGATAAAACCCTTGACTGTAAGCAGCACAAAAATGAAGATGAATGTAACGAATCTGTAACGTGAACAAATGAAGCTGTCAATTTTAATTAGCACTTTCAAAATGAACCTAAATTAAGAAATGTGATCAATCATTTCCAGATCCGGTCTGTATTATTTAACATCATTTATGATGAAGTGGGACGTGTTCCTGGAAAAACATATTTTGGCATTGCTAAAGCATCAATTCAATCCATAACTTCCCTCTGATTTAAAGATTTACATTTAGGGACTACAACCATATTTCAAGTACGTTACAGGTCGTGTAAGGTTGCCGTACTCACCTGGATTACAGTCTGTCAACAGGGAACAGATGGAGAGCAGGACCTTCGAGATGGTCAGAGCTGGGCTCCAGTTATCCTTCAGGATGTCCAGACAAATCACACCCTGGCTATTGATGTTGCAATGATAGATCCTCGTACGGAACGTGACCTGCGCGGAAGAGAAAACCCAAGAGATTGGCAAAACTCGATGATGTTGGATCACCGGTGCAGAACCTCAGTTTAATGCTATGGATGTGTCTTAACAGGCTTTCATTATAAAGGGGGCTTTGGAGAGCTGGATACCAGCTTTCAGTCTTATTAACAGGGAGGAAACCTGAAAGCTATCGACCCGATGAGACGAGAGAGCTACGCAAGCATAACCCGACCTCGCTTTCCAACTGTGCGTCTGTAGCCGGGGTATTGATGACTTATGGCCTTGGCTTAAGTAGCCAGCAAAAGACCACGACAATGTGGGAGGACCGAGTCCCCCGGGTAAAGGTCAAGAAAGGGCAGTGTCGGATCATGAGCATTGGCATATACAGACTGGCCTTCTTGTGTTTGTTGACGTTGTTGTCTCACGCTGCCCCTGCAGCAGCTAGTGAGACGGCAGTCACATGACACGGTATTAACCAAATGACCAAAATAACCCTGCCCGCCTGCCTGGCACAATGCTGGTATTGTATGAACACGGTGGTCTTAGAGTTAGACTCAACACATGCGGTATGCCACGGGTGGTCTGTGTGAGGCCTGGTGACCGACACTGAGAGACACAACAACAGAGATATAAATTCATGTCCCTATGGGAAGACAAAAAGCAGGACAAATAAAAGAGAGACAAGTTCTGCTTTAGTTCTTCCTATACACAGCAGTTTTTAATACATTATACAGTAGATGAGATCCTGATACAAAATCTGTCCCGAACGATAGAAAGCAGCAACATTGCACAAGAAGCGTTTAACATTTAGAAAATAGAAAATCGGAAAGAAGGAAGTTAGGAAAGAAAGAAACAAAGAAAGAAAGAAAGAAAGAAAGGAAAGAAGTAAGAAAGAAAGAAAGAAAGAAAGAATGAAAGAAAGACATAAATAAATAAATAAAAAAATAATAAAGAAAGATGATAGATAAACATAAATAAATAATGTAATAAAAAAGAAAGACAAAGAGAGAGAGAAAGAAAAATAAAGAAAGTTTGACAGAGTGTGAGAAAAGAAAAACAGACAAAATGAAAGAAAGGCAGTTAAAAAAAGACAACGTAAAGGAATAAAGACAATGAAAGAAAGATGGAATGAAAATGGAAGAAAGACAACAGAAACAGAATGAATTAAAGGAAGGAAAACAGACCGAATGAATTGTTGAAATACAATAAGAAAACCAAAACAGACAGAAAGATTTATAGACATAAACAATTTAAAAAATATAGAACGACAGAAAAGAAAGAAAGAAAGAAGGACAGGGTAAATGATAAAGAAAGAACAAAATAAAAAAAGAAATGGAAAGAGATCATACCCAAAATGAAAGACATCACAGAGTGATGAAACCCAACTGTCCTGTGATGAGAGCGGTGCATTAGAGCCTCTTACAGCATCACTTAATCAATACTCTTTATTTCTGGATACAGTTGTAGGATGAGACCCCTCCGTCTCTCTCTGTCCCTAACACACACACCAAACCTCACAGCTCCAGTGAAAGAGAGCGGGCGACATCACAAAGCATCATCCTAAACAAACGTAGGCAACATCGGCCCCCAAGTCGCCCCTCTTTTCATCTTGTGACAAAAGAATGAGGGGGCAATGGACCGCCGACTCTGCCCGGGATCCAGCGCAGAAGATGAATCCCGTTTATAATTACTGGATTAGAGCTTCACAGAGGCTTGATGTGAACAAAAAGCCTTTCCAGCTCGTGAACTTTATATAGACTTCTTGTTTACAGATGAGGGCCAGACTAGAGGCAGAGGAAACAGATTCTGACGGTAATTAAATGAGAGACGGCGGGTCTGACTCTTTCACCTTTACAGTCAGAGCCACAGTAAAACCTGCTTCTCTAATCCACACATCTGCTTCTCACCATCTCACTAATTGCTTCATGTTGGTAATATCTGTAGAAAGAACACCTGAGAGTATGTTTAGCCACCCAGCGTATAAAAAAACGTTCAGCATCACATTACCCTTGAGGTTTTTTCAAATAGAGGTCAAAATCTGTTCTGAACTATTTATTACAATAGTGTCCTTGTTAGACTTAATAAGTCTTAATTAAAGGTCAATAACGTTTTGTAGAAATCACCTTGGCCGGCCATAAATTAGCAATAGCAAATCGCACACAAAAACCTTTAAAAAAAAAAAGGTCAGCTACTTTACAGTTTCATACTTCAAAGAAAATTACCATATCATTGTAATGAACTGTACATCTTTATTAAAATAACCATGGTTTTAGTATAAAAACAAAACATGGTCACTTTAGTTAACCCATGGTTTTGGCTACTGTAACCATAGTTCACAATAGTATTTGTTTTTAAACCAGTTATATGAATAGCAGTTAATATGCAAAGAAAAACATGATGACTAAGGGTGTGAAGAGACACTATCCCACGAGACGAGACACGAGAACAAGAAGAGATTTTAAGACCGAGTTTGAGCAATTTTCAACTCTGCGCCCTCAGTCTAACGCGACGTTTCCATTGGAAACAATTGAAAAAACATGCCGTATGCTGGTAGAAATGTCTCTGTAGACACAGCCCCTAATGCTCAAGAAGCTGCGGACGCAAAACACGCGTGCGAATGCTGGAACTGTCCATCTAGCGCGTGTTTACCTAGAGAACCGGTGGGAAAGTAACGCTGCGGGATGGTAAATCACATTGTCTTTATGATTGGCCGGGCCTGTCACTGTAGCTCAATATATTTTGAGGTCGTACAGGTTGATTATTTGGAGCATTTGAGACTAAAATGGTCGCAATTCCAAGCCCAGCACTCCATCATACCAATTGCGTGAGGATACCCCTAACGATAACTATCCTTTTACTATAGTAAAACCATGGTTAATTTGGCAACTTCACGACTAAGACTGGTTGGTTAAAAGTCAAACAAGTTACATAATGACATTGTACTGAGAAAGTCTAAAATAATTTGTTTGCAACACTTCAATTTCACCACTCGCGTTTATATTTTGTATTTATCTAATGAAGTGACATAACAACAAGTGTCTACTAGGGCCGCACAATTTTAAAGAAAATTTGATCATTTGCTAAATAATGTGAAATGCAATGCTGCAATTCTTAAGGTAATTTTTACTACTCACAACTGAAAAACTCTATACACCACTTCGCAAGATGTAAACACTTGTACAGCAGCACTTGCGGTTTCATTTTTGAAATCGTACATTTATAATCAATTCTTCAAAGATTTTGGATTGTTCTGTTCAAATGTTTTCAGTGTTAAAAACTGACACAGGAAGTTCTACAGGAACCATATTAGTTTGGTCATTATGTACCTATGGGAAGAAAGCATCACTTCTGTTTTTTCTATCATCTGCATGGTCCGAAAACTTTGACTACACTTAGCTGAAGAATTGTAATATAGTAATCCATTACGATATGCACACGTGATAAATATTTCAAATTATCTTGCAGCTCTACTATAAATAACTCATAATGTGGATTGAACCATTCTGATATGCAGATTTTAGAAGCATTTCAAAAATGCGTTAGACACAAAGTGAATATAACTACTCCTGATATGAACATCAAATGACTCATATAGGCGTTGAGGTCCTGCAGCATATGCAATAACACAGATGCAGCCCACTCAGCTCATCTCTGAATTATTCACCCTGTTCTGCACAGCTTTTGCATTCTGACTGACTTTAGTTTCTACCCTGCTGTGATACACTTGTGTGTACATTTTGAGTGACCTGAAAGATTGTGTTTGATTAAAGATGAGGTGTTTTTTACCTTTGGTGGCTTGAAGGGGTAATCAGAAGAGAAGGTGATGTCCAGAAAGAACACGCCCCCTTCGTAGACTGAACCTGGAGGCCCCAAGATAGTAGATCTCCATTCATAGATGTTGTCACCCTTGGGTCCCGCACTGAAAAGACACATAAACATAGCAATGTGAGTGTGAACCTCAAAAATCTGTTGTTTTGTTTATGGTCAAAGCATAGGTAGATGGAAACACAGACCTGTAAATATGCCAGGCTGTACATATGGCAAGGGGAACTCATCTTTGACAGCATAGATAAGACAAAACATTCGCCTACACAGTCATGTTTGTCTAGTGTTGCAAACAAACATACCCAAGAGTCTTCAAGAACCCATAAAACCATGAACAAGCTTTCACCTTTTCAAAAAACAAGCACTCAATGTTCTGAAAGATGAAGTTTATATTTAAAGTAAACCCTACTGCGCAATGACATTTTAATGCTGAACGGCAGCAGAATGACTTTATTTCACAGGAATCACACTCGTGGGACACAACGTATCATGAGCTGAAAAGTTGTTTATTCTGGTTCCAGAACAAAACAGGTTGTTAAAAGAGGTAAAGGATTTCCCACACTTACAGTATAACATTATTAAACAGTAAGCAGAGGCTTCATATGCAACACACATACATTTTTTTAACACACTTTTAGTGAGGGTAACAAATCTTGTTGAAAACATGTCAATCCACATATTTTACAAGGTTATTTTTTAATAAAACTGCAATTGGTAATGCTTTAAGTACATACAAATCGGGGTTCAGAGCTATCTCCTTACATTCATTTGATTCACAAAGCTGAGATTATAATGATTCATAAGTTGAGCTGTCAGGTTTGATACGAGCTGTGAAGTAGTGACTACGTACAGTAACCTGAAATTGTGTTTCAAACAGAGATGGGGATTTAACACCAAAATATGATTTGAGTAAAATAAAGAAAGTCGATTTTATTGTACTTGCCCAAAAATGAAAATTCTCATTTACTATCATTTTCAAAGCTGGATGACTTTTTAAAATATTGGTAATCAAACAATGGTGGAACCCATTCACTTTGATTGTACAAACACAAAACCAATGCAAGTCAATGGGTACCACCGTTGTTCGGTTACCAACATTATTCAAAATGTATTTAGGAAATGTAGTGCAGTAAAAGTATATTATGCTTTGTGATGTAGTGAAGTAAATTTCCTTACAAGTAATAACTAGGGATGGGCATTTAAATCAAAAATAATATTCAAAGATCGATGAGAACAATTCGAAGATTATTCGAAATTCGCACCCCTCCCCCACATGCACGCATTTACAGAATTACACACACATAAACAGAGAGAGAGAGACCATTTACGCTTTAAATCCGTGACGACACAATGCTTTATTTATTATGGGATAGGCAATCTTACATAAAGATATACATTAAGATAACGCGCTGAAACATTCATATATTAACAACCGAATGGCAGCACGTATTAACAGTATGTCGATCAGCATCAACCGCTTATAATGCTTGGACATTTCCTTGTAAAATATGAGCATGCACATTTATACCAACTAAAAAACAGTGTGATTGATCAAGGAAAATATAATAAAGCCAAAAAGATTTTAGACCAGACCTAAAACGCGTTAAAACATATTAACCAAATGACGGCATTTAACAGTCCGGAAGGATTTCATAAACTAATAGCTTAAAAGACTTCTATTTCTATTGTCATGAAAAAGTTTCTCCAGTCTGGCAGTGATGGTTTTTCTAAACGAACAGTAAACTCGGGCTGCACAAACGCCATAAGATTTTTAAAATCCTCTCCTCTGACAAAGCCGATCAGAAGCTTATCATTAGTGATCATCTTTGTACCTAGAGCCGTTATTTGCTCCGCCCGTCTGGCATCCAAATTGGTTGGTCTGACCATAAAACTATCAACTGATTGCTGACCTGTGGATGGACCTGCTGGGTGCTTCGCCCTCAAATGACTGTACATCGTAGTTGTTGATCCATGATATGCCAGCTTTGCATCGCAGACTTTGCACTGCACTTTATTGTCATTCATTTTATTAAAGGACCCCACACAGAACTCATTTTTGACACCGTCTCAATTCATCGTATCCCTTATGCCATGCGGGTCTACAGTGTTCGTAACTTCTTTAACAATTGTTGTGAGAAAATGTTTTCCTCTACTGTCTCTGATTGACAGCCTTTAGGTTTAAGGTGCATCGTTATTGCAAGCGCATGCACCTTTGGTTACATGAACACGTTACGCATGAAAACACAGCGTTTTTTTAAGATCGCACACACTATTCGAAATTCCATAATTAAAAAACGAATCGAATATTTCAAAAATTTGTGACTCATCCCTAGTAATAACACTCTTGGGAGGATGGGAGGACCCAGGCAACACACACCACTAAAAGTTTTAGAAAAAATGCACAAAAATAAACGTAAAACTCTCCTGTGTGATTTTGCTCATTACTAGTATCAACCATTAAACTTAAAACATAAAAATGAGCACAAATGGACAGATATTTGATGCGTTGTAAATAGCTTATTTTCACGCTAGATTAATTGTGTGTGCTTACTGTTTCCAACACTTTAAATAGATCTCACAGAAACACCAAACCAACACCACAGTAGGAAAGCAAAGTTTATTCTTTGTGCCAAGCCGTAATAGAGTCAGAGGGAGCAACTACACAGCCTTGACTAATGGAAGACAACAAAGCAACCTTTTAGTAAAATAAAGTCAGAGAAATTCAGTGCCCAGCTTCTCATAGAGGAAACAGGTGAGGGTTCCAGACACTGGCGTAAGTAAACACTTAGTTATCTCCAACATCTATTGCTCAATTAGCATGTGGTGAAACGTTCATCTTTGCCAGCAAGTCACCAGCCTACACACTGGATATCAGGCTTCTCAGCGAGAGCATCGGCTGTCATCCTCAATTCACCATAAAGCTGAAGGCCAAGAATAGGCGGCATTACAGCCGGAGAATAAAGTTAACAGGAGCGGATGGCGTGAAGAGAGTCAGAACAATAAACTGTTGCCATGTAGCTTTTTTAATTCTTTCAGGTGGATAAATCATCTAAGGCTGTTGGATTCGCACCGCAGAGAGGCTGAAAAACATTTTGAATACATCAGAGAGCAATAAATGGCAGATTTAGCGAGAGCGGCCGTTTCATAGATCATTTAACAGCTCAACAACATGCAGGGTCATCGCTTATCGCCGCAAAATCAACACATGACATTTAGGATGTCAAGGGGAATCCTGTAACTGTAGCTTAAAAGGGGAAAAATGTGGGAGAAATTGAAAAAAATATTTTAACACCTCAGAACATCGATCTGACAAGCCTTCAGTGGGGGGTTAGGAAAGCACCAAGAGCGACGCGTAACGCATTGACCTGGCCCTGTGAGGGCTTCACAGGATTACCACAGAGCTGCAAATTTCAAACATAATGCGACATGTTGAGTCATACCAGTCACAGTGTTGGTGAAACTACTTTGAAACTGTGGCTACAAGTTATGCACAGCTTCATTTCATGTTAGCTGATATTATAAGAGATAATACAATTACAAATGTACAAAAATAAACGAAAGTAGCTTCAGCAAACAATTTTACCAAATCCTAGCGTCTGATAACTCGCGTCACAAAAAATGTATATAAACCGATGATCACATAAGTTCAATTACGGATGCGGTTTAAAGGTGCTTTGACAGACTGCTGTGCCATTTAGTCACGTCACCAAACAAATGCACAAGCATCATTACTTTCAGCTCCTTACGATATAACACTGGCTCACACCAGACAGTAAAGCTTCAATCCTCTTCTGTTGATGTGATGTTTAACCGTGAAGATCCGTCGCAATTACGTTGATGTTGAAGTGGCACTTGTACCAGATTTAGCAAACTCTTAACAAAACGTAACCGTGCCAAATGATTGAATAAAGCCGATGTTAATAGCCGTACAAGCCCTCTAGACTCTAATGAATTCTTGGCAAACAAGTGGACAGTCGAGTTGTTTTAGTCGAGTCCAGACCGTCAAACGCTTCTCGATGACACAGTTTTCCTTCCAACGGTTTCCAAAACATTCAAGAAATTCACACAGAGGCGAGACAAACGGATTAGACCTACGCAGATATAATGCGGCGTTAAATGAATTCTCAGACTCTACATTTACAGGTGTTAAACCCTTACCGATTTCAACTGCACATTGAGTGAATGTAAAGCAGGCACCTGAAGGAACGTTTGCCACCATAACCACATTTATTGTGCAATTACAACAAATACCATGTGCTTGTATTATATAACCCGGAAAGGATGTTGGCAGTGAATTTCAGGCAGTAATCCTGCTGAAAAACCGGGGCGACCTCAATAATCCAGAGGCCCCTAGTGTAGGCCGTTCTAGCATCGCTGCGAGCTGCTCTGAGTCCGGGTATTGTGTAATCCAGAGTTCCCTCGAGGCGTGCACACACCATAATCACCTCAAATGTGTTTGCACTTCGCCCACTTCCTGTAACACACACATTTCTCCCTGCAGAGACTGCTTTAATGACCAAGCAAGAACTTGTTATCCCTTAAAGCTTAAGAGCAAACTCCATTTCAAAAAAAGCTTCCATTTAGATTGTTACGCACACTTTTAAAAGAAGCGAGAGTTTATGATATTAAGCTACCGCTGGGGCTGGATTTTCAGGGTCGTTTACCTTTATATCTGAAAAGCTTATGAAGAAAGGAGATAGTTTTGAAAATATAATTATGTTAATCTGAGCACAAACACATAACACCTATCCATCTCCATCTGTCATTACAGATAACTGAAAAACATTAAGGGGGCAGAGGGGGGTCTTATCTAAAGTCCTTCCTCCTCATGAAAAAAGAAACTGCAAGCACCGCCAGAACTAAAGAATTCCTCTAACCCCTTTGAAAATATGAATTTTAAATATGTATGGATTGTGAGGTGTCCGTGAGTGCTTATGGTAATTATCCAGGGATGTACGTTAACTTTTTTGCACATAGCACCCGTGCTACAGACGTTGAAGGTTTTGTAGCACAGGCCAAACAGTAGCACAAGTATACGTCTGTTATCATCTTTAAAAAAACATAAATAGACAGGTAACAGGTAAAAAGAAAATTATCATTATACAAAGGGATAAATTAGGTCCATATCATTTTTAGTTTTTACCAAATTAGTTTTTTAGTTCTGTATTTTCAATGCTTTACTATTAAGTAGTAAACATATTTTTCCATAAAAAAATTTAATAATACTATAGTTTTCACTTCAGTAAACTGCAGAAACATTATTGTGTACCATAGTATATTTGAACCTCACTATTGTAAATATTAACGTATACTATAGTGTTTACAACAGTTTATAAATGTACTACAAGTTCATTATTTTATCATTGTTATTCATGTCCTCGTATAGTAAGAAACAGACAAATCCACAAGTGTCACGCTTGTAACATGTTAAAGTGTGCAGCGCATTCACTCAGACACTGCACGAAAAGCAGATGACATATTCAAATTGTAAAATTCAGCTTTCGTGTTTCCTTCCATGCTTTTCCATATCGCACGGATCATAAGGTTCTAGATCAATGGAGTTGATGCAGCCGGAAAACAAGTTTTAACTGCAAAAACTAAATAAAATACACGGTGTGCCATTTTTATCCTTCCACACGAACAAGCACAACTACAAATGCACTTCACAGAAACAAGCGGCTCTGTCGCATGTGTGCTACACTATTCAATTTATTCGTCGCACAGACGGATTTTTCCGTAACGTGTGCGACAATATATATGTTTTTTATAGCCCTGTATCTATCTGTGCATATTATATGGTACATATAATCAGACATGAAGAAATTGCAAACAAATGCAAAAATGATAAAACAATATTTATGTTATTTATGTAATTCAATAAATGTTGACATAAAATTTAAAGACCTGTACAAAGTTTCATTTATTAGCATTTCTAGATGTATTGTGGGCATTTGAGTCCAAACCAGTGTCTGTTGAATTTCAACTAAATCAAACCTCAGGGGTGACAGAACATCATCCAACAGCAATGCGAAAGACTTGACAGCATAACAAGACACATAAAAACTGTGATAAAAGGTTATCACATAAAAAAAAACATTTCTGATTTTATCCTCAATACATGTACAAATACTACTGTTGTATTGCTTAAAAATTATATGAACTTGAGCATCTGTTCAGAGCATCTTGTCTGTTTCTTCAGTTATCATTTTCAGCAAATACATGGAAATATTAATATTATTTTTATTTGAAATTGAAAAAAAAATTGTACCTAAACTTAAACCTTTCAGAAAATCAGATTTTTTATGGGTCTCTTGATTTTTTACCGCAGCTGTATATTACAAAATATGAAGTTTCAACATTCGCCGTTTTTGCATGGCTTAGGCTTATGCTTGTGATAGTCTGGTAAAAGTGGCTCTTAAAAAAAACAAAAGAGTTATGCGCAATCGACCAAACACAGTGTTAAAATAGCAGCAGATTTACAGCCACAATTGCCACTAACAAGAGCACCTCAAATATGAAGTGTATTTGCCAAACTGAAACCGTAACCACAGAGCTGTGACACAAAACGTGAAGTGTTAACATCTTTATTAATGAGGACAGAAAAATATATAAAAGACATACAATAATAAACCATGCAAACATGGTTGCAAATGTTGGGCTTATACTCACATCCCAGTAAACCACAGATCCAAAAAAAATCGTCATTGTCATACATACTCCCACATGACAAGATCTATTACTACAATTTGCAAACAACGTTTAAAATACATGCTTCATACTTCACAATAGGGCAGCGGGTGATATGTCAATAATTAAAACATAATATTAAAAGCCATACCGTCTGGCTTTATGTGCTGTAATAAATCGCCTGCCTCTCAACATTAAATATCCCATTGAACACACACAGATGTCACACAGTATTCAGGCGATACGCAGAGTCAATGACCTGACACTGATTTCAAAATTGGCCACAATTAATGCGGCAACCTCTGAGGCCGGGCTTTAGACTTTCTCTTTGAGCTATCAAGCCCCTTTTGCTCTGCTCCTGCTGGCATACACAACTATAATCAACTGCCTGCCACTATCCAGCTCTGTTATTTGTCTGACAATTGGAATAAAGTCGTGGTCAACCCTATAATTATGATGACATTATATGAATAACTATAATCTCAGCTCTTAGAATGTCAAATTCAGGGCAATTTATTACCATACAAAGAGAGCAGAAAGGGGAATCAAATCTCATGGCGTCACATTAGTAGGGTAAAAGAAAATAAGTCGAAAAAATGAGAGAATTGCAACCATTTAATAGTCTTGATATAGTTTTCTTTCCTAAATTGACATATAAAAACAGAGAGCTGGGGTAGTTGTATAAAAGGGCATGATGGTATAACATTTTTTGAGAATAATGTAATTATTCAAAACATTTTGGGGAGAACAACATTTAACAAAAACAAACAACTCTAACTCAAAACTCATTTCTAGTAACATTAGACAAACCTCATTCTAATAGTCCATGAAACTAGAGCAGCATTAAAAATGTAGCACTGGAGACATCCGTACACAGAGCTAAATAATGCACCATAATAACTCATTAGAAACGCTCTCCAACAGCAAACTGACATATATGACAAAAACAACTCAAAGATAAATGACCGAGGTTATCAGAAAGATGCAAAGAGATGTAAAAGCATCGCGTGCACTCTTTCATCAAATAAAACCCTCTACGCACAACGTTAGATGACCCGGGTCCATTCATCAAGCAGAACGCACGAGGTCTCGCTCTTTCAACACTAAGACGCTGATTTGAAGCAGGTTTCTCAAAGCCCTTTATTGAAATGCAGCACTGTACTCGCTTAACCGTTCAGTAAGAATTAATGAGATTCCTTCAGCGTTTCACTACGACAGAATTCGTAACGATGCTTGCCGTGTAATGAAATCATTGCGACGCTTTTCATGGACTGCTGCAATCCTTCATTCAGATATTCCTTCATCATCGGCAAACATTATTTACCGGTAGACACATTGTTTTATATCAGAGAGACAATGAATAAAATGAATGCGGGGAAAAGAGCATAATGAACATAAATGGAATGAAATAAATCGATACCGACGGAGAAACCTTAAGAGAGAGTGATCTAAGAGCAAGAGAAATAAAGTCGATCTTCTCTCAGGCTCGATGCAAAATGATAATTGATAATGGTATTTACAGTCGAAAATGAATTCATCGTTTCAAAACTGTACTTTTTTCAGCTTGCATTTAAAAAAATAAATGCATCTCATTTATTGTCACTTGAACTGTCGATATGTTCAAACAAAGAGTGATTTATTGTATCTGACAAGTAAACAACAAATCTGATGAGGAAATATTTCACATGACATTTCAGTGGCTGATAATTACCTCGGTTAATATTTTAAAATATTTTCATCTAGCAGTTACCAAATCAAAAATATTCACTCGACCCGATCCCAAATAAAGCAAAAGGAGAATGCATGGATGGCAATACAAGCCATCGGGTCGATAGACTTCAGCCGTCTGAGCAACATTGATACCGGACCACTGAAAGATCGCTGCCTCTCTCAGCTCAGCATGAAAAGCCAGTAGGGCAAAAAATAAGCCCCGGGTCAATATGGTCTGTGTGTATAAATAAACCTGTGCAGAGACATCAGTAGAGCGAGCGAGCATCAGCCGGCCGCATCTGCCTGTGATGATGATGAGGATGTAGAGCAGATTGATGAAGACTGACAGCTTGAAACCGCAGCGTGCCGACCAGCTCGCCCTCTGCTTTACAGACAGACAGGAAGTGAGAGCTGCGCACATTCTGCTCGCCAGAGAGAAAACCGAGATGATAGTTAAAGATAGTTCACTCTAGCCAAACAATCAAGCTATCAAGCATGAAAGACACAACAGAAATCAGATATAAGAATAAGTCTCAGACGTAAACTTAACGGGAGATAATATCTGCTCCCTTGACACATTTTTCAACAGAATCCACATATCAATTTTCAACAACACTCACTCCTCTATTCAGATTTCTGACAGCTACAGGTCAATAAAAAGTCGGCAGAGACACTAAATCCATAACTAGATAAAGAATACAGTATTATGAAATATTACATTTCTGTCACTTTGTCATTTTTTGTCATTTAATGTCATTTTTTTTTTAAAACCCTTATAAATCTCACACTGTTTAAGGTGAATTTCTTAAAGTCAAAATGTTCTGCCGGTTAAGAACCTGTGGTGAATCTGATGAAGTCGTTCTGTGTGAGCAGAACCCTGACAGTGACGCATTACACAGAACGTGAGCTTGCTTTGCGTTGCCGATGTGAGATCTGGCAGCGCATGATGATGGGCTTCAGAGGCGCTGGAGAATAACAGTGTTTTGAAAAGCGAGGAATGAGGATGATAGCAGACTCAACAGACAGTTGAAAAGCGTCTTGCTACATATTTATGTATTTATGTAAGGCTTGAAAGGGCATGAAACTAGTGCACCGCTAACATCTCTGCCTAATACAATGTAACAGTGGATTAAAATCATTGCAATCATTCTGTATTTTCAAACAAAACAATGACATTAAATTGTGATCTGGAGTTTCTAATTTTTTTGGCCTTTTGCATCTTATATAGATGAGACAGTGAAGAGCGAGACAGGAAATAATCTGATAAGATAGAGGGAATCGGAGGCCGGGAAAGGACCACGAGCCAGGATTCGAACTCGGGTCGCCGGAAGTGCTGCTGCACAACATGTCGGCATACAGTCCACTGGAGCACTTAGAGCCGACGAGTTTTTAATTTTTTAAGTGGAGTTTTTACGTTTCTGCTGATGGATATAAGCACCATTAATATTAGGGAAGTAACATAATACATTGAGCTCATGATGTGATGCGATACACGATTACAATTAAAGTATCCTTTAAACTAAATGTTGAAAATTGTAGATTAATTTCCAATTCCATTTGCCATTTTGTTAAAGAAGTTATAACATTGAAGGTTTATCGAACCATTAGTAACTGAAAAATGCTCAACTTTGGGCAGAACGCAGCGGGCGTTTTTAGCCGAGCTCCTGGCATTTTAAGCCGCGTAAAAGCGCCTCGGTGGATACAGCCCCTATTGCTGCGTTCACACCAAATGCGAGTGAAGTGATGTGCGGCAGTATAACAAAGTCAATGCAAATAGATCCGAACTCGTATCGGGCGAGGCGATTCAGGTGAATGATGCGCATCGTGCAGAGAAAATGTGCAAAAAGAGCTAATGGCCACCTACTGTTTCACACGTTCGGACACTCGTTGTCGCACAATGTTTTTCACGTAATAAAGAGCGAGGAACAAGATTCTTCACATTTGGTGTGAACACAGCAAGAGAGAGAACTTCTTAAAGTAAACATAACACATTATGTATGCTAACGCAGGTCACATGTCAGCAGCTCAACCAATAATATCAAACGCAAGATGTTGTCAAGCAATCACCAAAGCTCGATATTTTTCACAATCTATTTCTCTCTTTTTGAAATGAGCTTATTCAAGACTGTAATGAACCTGATTTCCTAAAAATCACCACAGTTTTCTCTGCCATTTAATGTGCACCAAACCCATTTATTAATCCTTTCAGTAAACATTTTCAGCACAGATCTTCACCCTCTCCATTTTCATTTTGAGCCATTTTAATGAATGACTGAAGAGGTTTCTGGTTTCTGCCACAATAACTGTGAAATGCAATGCAATCATCGTTGCTTTACAAAAAACAGACAAATGCACAAAGGCATTTTCGAGCGATGGTCTGGTCTAGTTGTCGACGGATATGGGTTTTCTACATTAACTTGGCCGATGCCGATTTTGAGAAATCAATGTGGAAGATAGTTCAATAAAAGAAATATAATTATAGAAAATGAGAAATACACACAATTTAATTTGCATAATATTTATGGAATATTCTCCTAATTGTACAACATTTAATGAGGTAACACTTCAATATTGACAAGTAGTGCAGCTTTTTTGTTTAACTGTTTTACTGCTTCATTAATCCAACAGAAGATTTATGATAACATGTATAATTAATTAAAAAAACAGAATGTAATTCCTTAATTTGATTAAAAGTATTTAGTGATTTTAGGTCAAAGTAAAAAATAAATACTTGAGTAATAAAGATTTATGTCTGTTTTGTCTCTGTGAAAACAAAACCACGACAAAAAGCACAGCCAGTATATTTGATTAGTTAATGGAATTAGCATTAAATCAGAACAGATTAAAACGTACACTCCAGTGCACACATTAAGTTATCATGTACAGTTAAATGCGGTGGATATTAAATAAAACTATATAGGAATGTAAACATATTATTACTAAACATACGGAGTATGTGTCTCTGTCTCGGTTACCTCACACACAACAAAACATTAGCCACAAAGCTCTCATGGAGGGATTAGAGTGACAGGTTGAGTGCGGTGTAAATTACCAAAATATCATGATTATAAATAATAAAATAACTTCCGTTTGTTTTAATTATATTTGTGTCCCCAGTTGTAGTTACCACTGGGCTGTGGATATGACACCTAACAGAACTTTTTGAATAAGACGTTGCTGCATGACGGAGTGTTAACTGTTACACACAACTGAATGTCACTTTAAAAAGGGAATGATGATTTGTTATATCTGTCAAACGCTGGCTTTGATGGTTTGATTTAGTTCGGCGTCATGCAGGCCGCAACCGGGGTGCTGCGTGAGCATTTTTAAAGCATATGAAGCAGTCTGCTCTCAGGTTGTTCTCGCGGTGATTTGGTGTCGTGCACCAACCGGTCTGTGGGAAGCCACATGGGGTCGAGTGCAGCCATCTTCCTAAGGAAAAAAATGCTAATGTGCTTACGTGACCAAACTAGAATCTATCGGCCAAACGGAAATAATTATCAGTAAAATCTGCCTCGGCGAAATATAGGTCGATCACTAGTCCGATCTTGGATAACATCTGCAGTAAACACACGCCGAGACCCCTGAGCGAGAGGAACTTAACAAGGTGTGACTTGTTTGATGATGCACTTGTTACAGGAAGTGGGTTCTACTCCTTGCAATACCAACAGCTTTTAGGTGCAAACCACATACAGTCCCTACATACAGCCACACAACTGAAAAATTGAGTCATTTCTGCAACCTTTGTGTTTAAATAGACAGGTGTAAAAAATAATTCAACGTAGCGTAAATCTTACGACTTAATTGAACTTGTAATACTTGATTTTGATCTATCCACTGTGGGATATAAATAATAGCCACACAAATGTATTAACCGGAGAAAAAAAACAGCAGAGCTATACCTCATGTAAAACATTTCTACTGTCATAACACACAGGCCATCTCACAAAAGGCAAAACATTCACTTTCATCTCATTCAAAACCTGTATTTGTGTCTATAGAATAGGGACGCATCTAATGATTATTTTGATAATCGATTAATCGGATAAAAAGTTTAATTAGATCTTTTGATTATAATAACTAAATCAGAGATGGGAAAAGTATAAATAACCATGAATATTGTGGACGTCTCCATAGTTAACACACCAAGGATGATGAGTTGATTCAGGTGTTTCATATTAAAGGAGCCAACAATAGTCTCTCCAAAACCTGGTAGTGAGGGGACGGTTGGCCAAGGAGATCCTTTTTTTGTGGCAAGAAAAGTGACTTATTTGTCATTTAAATGTGGTGAAGTACATTAAAAAGTATTTACTTAATTACAGTTCTCAAGGAAATGTTCTACATAACTTCTCACCTCTGCTATAAAAATAACCCAAATCAGGTTATTTAGTCGATTATATACTTTGTCACAAATTGGGTTTTACTAATATAATCTTTAATATTGCCATCTGATTGAAGAGATGCATGCAAAACTTGCACATCTTGTGCCACACGGAGAGACGCATGCACGGAGAGACACGTTTGACTTTAAAACCGCACACCTCGCGCTGCATGGAGAGACTCATGCACGGAGAGACACGTCTGACTTTAAAGCTTCGCCCTTCCTGCTGCACAGAGAAAACTGCGCATGGAGAAAACAGTGCACCTTGGGCTGCACCAAGATACACGTCTGACTTTAAAACTGCGCAACTCATAGCGCAAGGAGAGACACGTCTAAACCGTCATTTTTAAAGGGAAGACGACACGCTTGATTTATAACTGCGCAGTTCACGAGCGACGTCACAGACCGACTAACCTCTGGTGAAATACGATGACATCTTGTTTCATTATCGATTAGATGTTGCAGCCTTACTACAGAATAGAGGTCAAAGTTGGCTAATGTTGTTTGGTTACAAACTTTCTTCAAAATCTTCAGAGCAAACATCCAGCTTCGCCCTTTTGCACACATCAAGCCCACCACCAACCTAACATCACCCATCATGAAACCCAGACAAGCCATCTTCTATCCTCAGAGAGAAAATCACAGAACAGAGATATAGAATTACCGTCACGCTCCAGGCTCTGTCGGCTGAGACTTGTTGCCATGGGATCTGTCGCGATTTTTAATAGCGGATTACGAGATCTCTGAAGCCCAATTAGGATCTGCTGAATTAACTTTGAGGTAAAATGGCACTGGTGGAGCGGTGATTATTAAAGAAGCCTTTCTAATGTTGAAGAAAGATTGAATTAAGCTCGTCTAGGCAACAGGAAACATCAGCTTAAAGCTTGTCAAGGATGAGAGATCCGGGGAAGCACAGTTGCTGTTTTACTGTGAGGGAGAGAGGAAGTCTTGCATAGCCAGACATTTGAAAGTCTGATCCACATCAAGCTTATTTTGGCCAAGAACTTCCTGCTTCGACAGCAAGAGACAAAGTGCAACAATGCAATAAGAGCCAGTTGAATGTAAACGTCTGAATGCGTTGTTATTTTGTCTACTAGGAAACAGTTATATTGCTTCCGAAGAACAAACCATATAGAAACGAAACAAATCTTTGAATGAAAAGATAACATGCACAGTACATTTTAAAACACACAGCATTAACCGTGTTAACAGTATTATTATTTTCCTTTATATTCCCATCTCTGATTGAAACCTGTAAGATTCTTTACATGCTGGTAACCGAATAATGGCAGTACCCATCGACCGTACAATAGAACGCCGGTGTTCAGTTGGCAACATTTTTTAATTATCTTCTTTTGTGTTCAGGTTTAAAATGACAAGAGTAAGAATTAAAATTTATAAAAAGAATAGCAAAATTGTAACAGAGACCTCAACTTCATTATTCTAAACTTACTGTTGCAAACTTGCTCATTAGCTGATTTTGTTCATACGTAACAAAAAAAAGTAACGGGTGGAATTTAAAGGTATCGTGTGTCATAATTGTTTTTGGTGGGTCTATTGACAGAAATGCAATAAAATATGCATAACTAAGTCATCAGAGGTGTATAAAGACCTTATATAATGAAGCGTTATGATTTATTACCTATTTCTATCTACATACACCGCGTGTCCCCTTACATGTTGTTTCAACAGTAGCCCTTATCGGACAAACCAAAGAAGCTGAAAACATGACGACTTCTTAGTTCTGTGTCAGCCACCATATAGTGCTTCAAAAGTGGGGGATGGAGTGAGCCGTTGGTTGCACTTTCCCAACATCCCCGCTAGATGGCGCTAAATTTCATATACTGGACCGTGGAAGTCTATGTAAGCTTCTGAACTGGTATTCTTTTTGTAAATTTAGTCATTGTTGTGTAGTGTTGCCAATATGTAAACATATGTCATGATAAACAGCTAATGCTTTTTTTCTATTCATCTTTTCTAAATTATCAACGTATAGGCCATTCTGCTTAAGAAAATCATATGGGTCTCAAAACCGTGTATTGGGTGAATAATTGAACTACCCTTGAAAAGCTGTTCCAAAAATAAATGTTTTTCAATAACTCAAAAATATAAAAAAGTAATCATACCAATACAGTGTCAACCTATCAAACAGGCTCAGCGCATGCTAGAAAAAGCTTGATGACAGCAAAACACACCACAGAATTGCAAATTCAGAAAGGCGTCTCGCAACAAGTGGCGTTTTGGAGGACATCTCTTTGACAGGCCACTTTGAGCTGAAGAAAGGAACCTTTGTGGAGTTCAAAGGGGAGAATTGCGATAATGCTTAATCAATTTGAGCTGACATGTTTTGAAGGCGCGCTTCCTTTTGTGTGTGTGTGTTGGAAAGAGTCGGCACATTGCCTAAGGGTCCTGCTCGCTTTTGTTCCAACCGTGCAGAGCAGAGAATCTGTCTCTATGCGACCCGTGGCTCTCTTTTGTCCTAGATACAAACACACTTAGCCCGCTAGTCTGTGTGCCGCTCAGCCAGGTGACCAGATCCCTAGCAAGAAGATAAAAACATTTGCTTATTCGTCATGTTTCATTGCTAAAGCTTAGGTAACAGTCCTGACCCGTTATACAAATCTAATGGAAACATTATAAATAGCCTCTCCATTCACATCATCATTTTGAAAAGCTAGTTTTGACTAATGTATCTTGCAAATCAACCTTAAAAGGGACAGTTCACCTAAAATAAAAAGTCTTTCATCATTTACTCATGTTTTTCTTTCTTACTCGTATGAATTAGTTTCTTTCACAGAACACAAAAACAACCTATATTTGATGGGGGGGTTCCTACGATGCAAAAAATACGATGAAGACTGGAGCTTTTAAGCCGTAAAGAGGAAGCAGATTAAAGTAAAGGAAGCAATAAAGTGCAATGAAAGGGCTGAGTGAAGTCTCCGAGTTGTTGTGGCTGTATAGAAATATCTGTTAGGAATTCAGGACATATTTTCCGTCTTCACCCGAGGAAGAGTTGGCAGATCAGTTGCAGCTGTCTAAAACCGCTCCTTATAATCCTGACAGCGCTTTATATCACACGACAGCATTAGAAACACAAACAAGAAACACATCAGGGTTTAAACCTGAGCTCCACAGGCAGATGAAAGGCGTTTAATTGGAAACAGAACCAAAGTTGAAGTGAATGTTCCGTGCAAGTTACGGTAATAAATCCTATCTGTGTGTCTTATTCCTTGTCTTATCGATCATCAACAGTGTTGGGGAAATACCTTGTGCTGAAAATAAATCTGAAGGTACTACAGATACAAATCTAAAGTAGGTTTAGTTGAGGGAACAGTACATCCTAAAAAAATCTGTCATGATTTATTCACCCTCATGTTGCTTAAAACCTGTACGTGACACATTGTTCTGTGGAACACAAACAAAGATATTTTGAGAAAGTGGTTTTGTACGTACAATAAAAGTTAGTTGGACTCAATTTTATTTGGTTACCAACATTCTTCAAAATACCTTCTTTTGTGTTCTACAGAAGAAAAAAAGTCATACACGTTTGGAATGACATGAAGGTGGGTAAATGATGTGATCATTTTCTTAATGTGCAATTCATCTGTGCTCTTTATTCCTAGCAGAAATCTTCCAAAGCTTTTGTCGTGCTACACTTGTAATGTCTATTGTTCAGTTAACCTACACAATTTTAAAAACAGCCGAAAACCATCACGGAATTGAGAATATAGCGTCATTTCTAAACCAAGGGAAACGAACCGTACAGCACTCAAGAACAATGACATCACCAAGATTTATAGAGGGTTTTAGGTCTATGCTCGAGATAATTGTGAAATCAGTCGAGGAGCTAATTTCATGTCACCACACTGCAAATAACCCAACAGCCAGCAGCAGACGTCGTAATATGCGGGCCCGGAGTGCCTGAGCATCATGGGGGCTATAGTGCTGGAATAATCACGTTACGTCTCCATGGGAATATGGGGGAGGGGTAAACAATACATGAGGACCCTCTTGGACACCCCCAGTCACAAGATGAGAATGAAGCAAAGGTAGCAGAGCGAGGAAAGGTTTATATGGTTATTATCCAATAAACATCTTTAACAAGCCTGAACAGAGTTATGGTAATTGTTTTAAAAGGCTGATACACACAAACGTCTTTACGCAGATTGTAAACTCTATGTGACAAAATGGGTGTTCCTGTATCTCAGTTGATAAAGGATTGTGGGTTCCATACTCAGGAACCAAGCGTAGTGACGAAAAATATAAATGCATCGTCGCACAAAATACTGAATTTAAACATGAAAATTACAGCAAAGCAAACACAAACATGGGTGCAGACGATGTAATGCAGGGATAGTTTCTGTATGTGTGTGTGCATGGTGGGCTTCTGGTTATCGCAGTCACAGTGTGAGGTGCAACGGGGTGGTTATCTAAAGACCAGGCCACACGGTCGAGCCATGACATGACTCTTCTGTCTTATCAGCGGCGGGTGATGGAGCAATAGCCCTCAGCTGCGTGGGGGTGGGATCGTGCACCGTTAATAGGCAGAGTGGTCACAATCCCCAGGAGAAATCTATGACATGCAAACACACACGGTTTAGATATCTCGTGCTACAATAGGGTATTGTAGGATTTTATTTCCATAAACATACACAAATGTATAAGGCTGTTCAATCTGATGCCATCACATTTGAAGCTGTTGTACAATAATAGATATACAAACCTTTATCAGCTTATCACTTGAATGCCTACTCTACAAAGCTGTAAATGAGGCTGATAGTTTTGCTGTTAAGCCCAATTGTTCCTCTCCACAAATATCTTGGAAAACCAAAGGGGAGCAAACCCGTTAGGAAAATTGACCACGGTTTTAATACAGTCAAAGAGAAACATGATTTTTACACCCTCTGTAGATCAGTTTGTCCATTTAGCGCTACCAGCATTTCCAAAACAATGCAGTCCGCCCAGGTATATTAATGGCCGCCCTAGTATATTTGGCGTCACATTTTGCCATTTTTTATCCATCCGGATAATGACTGTATATGTGACCCTGGACGACAAAACTTATGGTACAATTTCTCGAAATGGAGATTTTTGCATCATCCAAATAATAAAGCTTTCTATTGATGTATGGCGTGTTAGGATAGGACACTATCTGGCGGAGATACTGCCATTTACATCTCTGGAATCTGAGGGTGCAAAAAAATATAAATATTGAGAAATCGCATACGATGTTGTTAATCAGAGTCACTGTAGCAGGCCATCCATTTACAAAACTAAGGTTTTGCTATATTGACAGTAGAAAACTCACAAAATAGCTAAATGGAACATGAACCCACCTTAATATCCTAATGATTTTGGGCATAAAAATATATCATTTCGACCCATACAATGTATTTATGGCTTTTACTCAAAATGTTCCTGTGCTGCTTAAGACTGGTTTTGTGATACAGGGTCACATATGTGATCGATTAACTAGTGGATAAACTACGCTTCCGCGTCTTCTCTCTTTCCTGACTTATTTGGTATGAGTGGCACTTGGAGGCGTGCGCGTCCTCCTCTTCCGTGTTCGCATGCACTCTCTTCCGATGTGTGTGCGAGCCCTCAGCCTCTCGTCCGCGAGTTTAGTTAGCTCCGTGAAGTGTATTTAAATGTCACTTGCACATAAAATCAAAGAAGCGTTCATAATACAGCAACACATTTTGGAGAAAGGGCAAACGGCATATAGTCGCTCTATAATGGAGATGTGCTGTATTGTGGTTTTGTGATGTTGTGTTTATAAATCAGGATTATAAAATTTAGGAGCTGTTAAAGTGACTGCTGGTGGCATTCAGTTGTAAAATACAGTTTAATGTGACAAGATCAGAGAGTAGAAGAAAAACAGATATCAAGTGCTAACACTAACACGACGCAAACAGGATGTGATGATGTAACAAATATGCGGATTAGTTTGTGAAGTCACCAGCGCCACAAGTCTGTCAAAATCTTGCCGAAACAGTGGGCTACGGTAGAAACCACATGGTGCATTCCCTGTTAGGGGACCCACGGTGTATGTAGATAGAAAAAGCTCATTTGAAGGTATTAAAAACATAACGTTTCATTATGGAAGGTCTTGACACCTCTGATTACACAGAGGAGCTTTAAACAATGGTTCATTTTGTTAAGGGAACGCTAACACTCACAGTCTTCTAATTGGCTAACAACAGCATCACACGGCCAGTGATTTCTCTTTACCCGTCACAGAGACAGGTGAGATTTCTCAACGTGCTTATTAAAGTGAGTGAACTATTCTTTCACACAAATCTTCCAGCACCTTTATAAAACCGTGTCTTTAACTGCTTTTCTAAAGCCATCAGATGACTCGCTTACGCTTCGACCTTGGCGTCTGATATTTTGTTCCCAGTTTTATTTCATGAAAATGAAATGCGCTTCCAAAAAATATGGCCTTCAAGCATTCTGATAAGTGATGATCACAGTAAGGACGGAATGTCAAAAAGACAGCTTGGAGAAAAAGAGTAGTCTATGTACCAACGCTGCTCTGCAGAAACAAACAGCCCATGACAGACCGCTTTCCTCAGGCAGCCCTTCAGACACGAGGGCATGTGATATCGCCGACTTCCATTAGATTTGTTAAGACTCTTGCTTCTGTGAGACACAATAGGCGAGATGTACCGCAGCTCTGGTCAAGGAAGCGTCTTCCCTACACTTTCACCTCAGATTAAATGACCTTTAAAACCAAAGTGAATTTACGCCATAAATTTGCAAACTACTTGCTAAGCAAGCTGCGTACATAGTGCGTTTGCAGAACAGGCTCAGAAGCGTGTTATCAAAAATAAAACGAAACAACCCTGTATATCATGTATGTTGTCATCTTCTCCACCCGTTTTCCACATTTTCTGTTTTACATGTCAGATGTCTTACGACTGGTGTCAGGCTGTCTGCTGGACGTTTAGTGACACAACTAATAAAAAAACCTACGGTGAATCTGACAGCTGGACCAGGGCCAGGGCATGATAAACACTGTCACAAGCCGGTAATAAATGTGAGCTGAGAGGGAGGGAGAGAGAAAGGCAGCAAAAATTAGGCGTCGCTGAAGGGCTACCTTTCAATTTAGACAAAGAGCTGCTGAGCACGGAATACATTTATAGGACTTTCTAGTGTACAAACTGCCTATGGAGAGCCTGACCCATGCGTAATAGCAGCGAGAGCACCATCAGCACAGACTAAAAGAGACGGCGGGCCGTAATTGGCTACGTGATTGCTTTCCTTGATTCATGAGTATGCATCAGATCTCAATTACACAATCACAAGCCAGGAGTCCTCTTTAAATATTTACTCTGAGTGCCTCAGCAGCATGCGGGGCTCTGGACCTGCGTCGTGCGCAGTTTCCTTTCATTGTCCTCTCGTCTTTATTTAGCCGTAATGAAGGGGAGTTACCGCAGAGGTCTGATGTAATGACAACAATGAGGAGAGAGTGTTACGTAGCAGAGACTTAAAAGGTACTGAACTCGGTTTGTAATGGGCCTTTTCATTTGTGTAAATATCATAATGGTTAAAGAGATTTTCTTAAGGAATTGTTCACCCAATTGTTCTATTTTCGTCGAAACACAAAGGAGGAATTTGACAGTACTGGTTGATATTTTCTCATATAATGGGAACTGTTGAAATAAGGAATGCATTATAAATTATCAGCCATATCAGTATCAGCCAATAAAGGGTCATTTTCAATGTTATCAATAGCGGTCGATAATAAAAATTTAGGCCGATATATTATCGACGATAAATTATGAATCATTTCCTCTGGTTGAACCACTTCAGCTGCACGCTGTGGCTGCTCACAGTTAAGTCCAGTACAGTACTGTGTTTCTGTCAACATCATTCACTCACTGCTATTAGCAAAACATTGTAGTACAGTATGCAGATATTCATGAGGATAAAAAGCATATTTCTGTCTGAATGCTTTCTGTCTTGAGACCTGTTAGACTTGTGGCTACTGAGAACACTTTTCTGAGTTGCACTGGAAGAACATCTTCAATTTGTTTATTCAAAACATTACACCAGAAAAGTGTAAAAGTTAAAGATTCATTAACTAGTGAAGTAGGTGGAGTACATGATTCTTGGGGGAACTTACGGTTACGTTGTTTTCTTCAGTCAATGTTTTCACATTCCACTATTTGCCTTTTATTTCAGCCTACGAAAATGTAATATTATTATTATTTAGATACTGTACATCGTCCAATATGCCGGTTATCGGCTTCCAATGTTGAAAATGATCACTTAAAATTATCAGACATAATTTACATTTTGTGCTTCCTTAGCTGAAATCAAAAATTCCTTATGAAAATGAACAATTGTTTTATTATGGTAAAAGTGTATTATAGATGTTTTTTCCACATTGATAACCATACATATAACCATGGATTTACTAAAAAGACTATGTTCACTGTTACGGTTCATTTTCTGTATCATGGTTTAACTACAGAGACCATGGTTTTTGGGTTTCATTTTAATAAGGGACAAAAAACATGAAGGAAATCCAACTGTCTTGAGCCTAATATTTAAGCCATCTGAATAAATAAATATTATTTGAACAAACTGTCTATATTGTTGAGTGTCTGATTCACAACACGCCCACAAATTTACCCATACGTCATTCAACACCTGTCCTTACATGACTTTCTTATGTGGAGGTCTAAAGAAGTTATTTTGAGAAATGATTCAGAGGTTTTGTCTCCATACAAAATGCTTTTGGCTACCAACGTTCTTCAAAATATCTTCTTTTGCCTTCTGCGTGGAAAAAAATCAAACAGGTTTGGAATATAATGCGAGTGAGTAAACGATGAAATATTTTTTTCAAACTCAAATATCTGTGTGGCTTAGTATAAACAGCGATAAAACTGTAGTGCAGCTAGCAGACAAGAGTAAAAAAGACAATGGCTTCTGTTCTACTCTGCTGTCTGATTTTCAGCCCAGGCCTGAAATTTGATCATATTGTTTCAATATCCGGTGGAGCGAGATAAAAAGACAGAGTATAAACTCTACAGCAATGGCCAGAATGAAAAATCAATGAAGAATACAAAGCAAACAACACTTCCAGGTTCATAGATGAATTTATCTAAAGCGGACGGATGGATTCACACGGCGGATCGTTGCGCATGGTTGCGTCAGAGCACTGCTAAACACCTTCATTTAGGGCCGCTGACACGCTCAACAAGCTCGAGACTGTGTCATTGTGGAGGGGTCACGGAAACGCAACACCTAAAACAAGACTACAACAACAGCACCACGGCGGGGGCCATGAAAACATAATTTTTTAATAAGTAAGAGCTTTAAAAATGAGGGTCAATATGGTATCTCAATGCTCTGAGGAATTCCATCAGGAATTCTTCTGCCTATCTTCAGAAATATCACACTTAAAGGAGTAGTTCACCTTCAAAATGAAAATTCTGTCATCAATTACTCACACTCTTGTCAGTTCAAACGTGAATGACTTTCTTTCTTCCACAGATCAGAAAAGAAGATATTTTGCAGAATGTTGTTAACAGCCCCTTCCACCGTTCACTTGCATTAGTTGCAATAGAAGTGTGTGCTGTTCCGTTACCAACATTTTTCAAAATATCTTCTTTTGTGTTCTGCAGAAAAAAGAAAGTCATACAGGTTTGAAATGACGAGAGGGGCGTGTAAATGATGACAGAATTTTAATTTTGAAGGTTAACTACTCCTTTAGGGGGACAGTCCACACAAAAAAGAAAATCATATCATCATAACTATACCCTCATGGCTTTCAAAACCTGTAAATAACTCTATCTTCTGTGGAAGACAAAATAAGGTATTTTGAAAAATGTTGAGAACAGAAAACAGTTGCCCCCCATTGGCATTAGTTTTGAGTCCATCCAATAGAAGTCAATGGGGACCAGACAAAGTCTCTTTTGGTAAATGTCTGGGAATCTCAGTTCTTTTGAACTGTTCGAATAAATAAATAGAATTTCAGGAATTTGTGTCATCACTACATAAAAACCCCATATCAAAATGTACATGCGTTTGTTTAACTACTGACAAAATAAAAGAAGGTTTAATGGTTATTTCGCATAAAAATTAAAATGTTGCCATTGTTTATTCATCCTTAGATCATTTTCTTTCCTCTGTGAAACATCTAAAGAAAAAATCTGGATAAAATGGTGTTGTGTCCAAACATTGGAAGTCAATGTTATCAGTGTTCTTCATTATATTTGTGTTCTGGAGAGAAAAAGTAATTCAGGTATGCAAAGAATTTGTTCTACTGGTGCTTAAAACTTCTAAAACATTATTTATTTTGTTCATTTGACAAAAACACCATGGAAAACCAAAATTGCTTCAATTATTTTTAACAACATTTCTACTCCAGGAATCAGCAGCTAAACAGACATAAAACAGAGAGACTCGTGTCGATGCCTCTCACCTCCTCAAACACACACGCTGTTTATTAAGAGACTTGAGGTAATTATTTACAACATGTCACGTTTTTCCCAAACTTGACAGTTTATACAGCGAACACCGGTTGAATGAACACAGTGGTCATTGTTTATCTCATCAAATTTCTATAATCTACCCATAAGCAGCTACGCTGAAACGATAGCGTGGCATCATTTTTGCTTTCTTTCTGCATGTTCAGCACGGACGCGAGACTTCAACTGGTACTCATCATTCATCTTTAGAGGCAATCTAAATTTTACTGTTTATTTTTATGAAGACATGCAAATTCGTGCGGAGAGAAGCCGGCCTTTCGCTCCACGGCATGAATTTTAGATTGCTTAAAAACGCAGAGCACACTCCACGTTGCTGTTAAATATCTGCTCCTTTAGAAGAATCTGGTTGTAAATCACAGTGACATGGTAAGTGGTCAGACAGAAAATTTGGAGAAAACGCAGTCTCGGGCGGCACCTGAGAGTTAAAGTACTTTAGATGTTTCCCCGGATAAATTAATCAGCATATCCATTTGCCTCTTTAGTCCTGCTGGAACATGTCGTTTCAAACACGTTAGCGTAACTGCGCCTGCCTAAACAGTTATTACAACAGCAGCGTGAATCCGGCGACAAATGCTGAAATTTACACACCACTGCTGCATCAATCTCTGAGGTATAAAACCCAAACGAAACACTAGCGCTGTTTCTGAATAAATAAATAAAAACAGTCTCTTTATTTACTCACCCCTATGTCACGTTTTCTCGTCTTTTCATAAAACAAAGGAGTTTTTCTATGCTACATTTTACAGAGGAATTAAAGATTATGTTTCTCACACTAACTTATATGAGATCAGAATACTTATAGTCAGATAGACTAAAGCTTCCTATTTTATACTTGGAATGGCATGAGAGCAAATCAATATTGAGAGAATTTTCATATTTTTATTACCTATTCTTTCAAATCCCTGAAGTACCATAACGAAGAAATCCAAATCCATAGGACCACAGTGATATGCATCGTCCACACAGATCCAACGCACTACCAACAAATCAGTTTAATATGTCAGTCTCCAGGTAAACCGTGCTCAAGGGAAATGCTCTCGTAGAAAAGAACCGGTCGGGGAACGTTATGGGATAAACATCTCAGCCTGCTGAACTGTGTAGTTGCACACAACACACCATAAAAGCCACGAAATCCCTGCATTGTCAATTACCATTATCAGCATCTTTGACTCGCAGCTTGAAGCCGCTGAATTGATCTCACGGCTGGCAGAGCGCACACCGTTCTGCGGTCTCTCAATACAACCTGCCATTTTCATTTCTAATCATGTGCACTTAAACATCTTGTACACCTTCAAAAATCCCTCTGGGTTGCAATGATCTTGTAAAGGGCCAGTGTGTGTGCGAATGTACTGTCACTTTGGCATGAGCTGTCAGCTGAGCTGGGATCAGCTGTTTGAGGTCTTTATGAATTGACATGGATCAAATGAATGCAATGTATTCAATGCCTGCCTTCGGACATTGGACTTGCATTCGGCTTTATCTGATGTTGGGTAACTGAGACACTTTGAGTTCACAAAAAACTACAAGACCAAAGCATTTGTTTGCATGGCGGGTAGAAGATTATTTGGAGGGTTTAGATTCCTCTCGCATCCTCCATTTTAAGAAACATTATATGACAACCTCAGAAAAAATGAAAGTAAGAAAATGCATTTTGATTAGAGGAAATGTGGACAATTTTGGAACCATTGTGATTATTACATTGCGCCAAGCATATTTTTTATAAGGATTTATTTTTGGCCTATTGCCTTTATTAGTTTAGTAGGAGAGAGAGGACAGGAAGCGAAGTGGTTGAGAGAGGGGGTGGGATCGGGAAAGGGCCATAAACTGGGACTCAAACTCACCCGGAGCGCAATAGCGACATATGTCTGAGCACTTACCACAAGGCTATTGGCTCCAACGCAATATTTTTTAAACATTTTTCTCATTGTTGTAATTCCCATTATTCTTGATACTTGTTGTAAATACGTTGACGTTTTTACCTTATTACCATGTTTCAAATTAACACACATTAAACCAGAACAGCGAAACGTATTACTATGCATAAATACAAGAACCACAATTTTTACACAAAATATAATTTGTTTTTAATTAATGAGTGAAATGCAAACGAAATATGTTATTGACAAGCTTTGTAACCCACATGACATCTTAATAAAACAGAATAGAATCCACAAATAAGAATGAATCTGATCCCAGCCAACACCACTTAAAGCAAAAAACAAACACTTCAAGACCGTTACGAACACCACCAACAAGACCAATCCATCAAATCAAAGGACTTGTAAAATACCCAGAAACAATCAAACAACTGCCGTTCTTTACAAAACACACACACATAAGAGCTACATAGGGAATTTTAAAAGCTCCCTCATCTTGTTCTGGCATCTCTAGGTCAGCTCATTAAAACAGATGGGGGTTCAGCAGTAAGTTCAGCATGAGGATGAGAAATCAAAGCCATATGCTTAGGAGCAGCATCTGCCGTATTATTAAAAACACAACAGCGCCCAGACCACAGGAACATCAATAACAATAATGCCCCTGGAGAAAAAACACTATCCTTCCTAACTCTTTGAAGGCGTCCAAAGCAAGTCCATCAGTATAAATTGTCGAGTGTGTAACACTCCAACAGTTGGTGCTAAATCTTTGCCAAAGCAATACGTTTTCAAATACGAGATGGGAACATCACAGCACATACCTGCAGTTGGGCGGCGGATCCAGAGTGATTTCTGCGAGCTCTTTCTGGATTCTGGTCGAGATAAGCGAGGAGAGGAAGAGAGAGACGGGGAGAAAAAAAGAGAGAGATTGAGAAAGCTGTGAGAATTGCGAGCAGCCAGGGAATTACACTGCCCTCTACCTCAGCTGCGTTTACTGCACGGCTGGCTCTGCCTTCAGCACAGCTAACATGGCTGCTTCCTCTTTGTTCTCCGAGGCATAACCCGAATCCCATAACAGGAAAACTTTAGCGTGCCTGTTTCTGCCCCTCTCCATCGCACTCCGCTGATCTCCACCTCAGCTCAATACCCGCTCCTCTCAGCTCCCAACCTGGCCCTCATCTACTAGTTTAGTCACTTTAAGCACAAACGATTTTCTTTTAAAGCTTCTATGCAAATGAGGTGGAGGGAGGGGGTGTGCTTGGGCATATTTGACAAGAGCTTTAAAGCCGAGCTCGGGTGCTGTTACAAATGCATTATCAACAGCGTGTAAGGGAGCAGGGCAGGAATTTTGACATTTTCTATGAATAAATGTTTTTTGATCTGTCAACTGTTGCGGTCTGTGCAGTTGCGATCGGCACCGCTGACGTGGACTAAATAGTTGGAGTTCGATTTTTTAGCGCCAAATCTATCACAATGCTTTCATGTTCTATTGTTAACCTATAAACAAACCTGGTTAAAATGGGAACCGTAATATGGACGGATGAGATCTCATTTTCACTCTCTTGTTCCTCTTCATAACTTCACACAGAAGTTCTGAAGTACTTTTTTCCCTACACAAATCTCAGCTGGACTTTTACTAAATCAAGACTTTGCTTCGTTGAAATATAAATTGATCATGAATCTTTAAGTTCAATGATCTAGGTTAAGTGTTTTTATATAAACCACACGTGTCAAAACTGTCAACTGAAATATGACGAAAAATAAACCAACCCCCCTGCACTAAAGCATTATATAAGTATCTTAAAAACATTTTTCCCTGGCGCATTAATGCCAAATGGCACTTGTTTTATCTTTGAAGCAAACCATGCACAAAAGGTCTCCTTATCATATTTACCTCTTTGCACTGGAGGATAATTTGGCTGTTGTTTTGCCCCTGTTTCTGCCCCTCTCCATCGCACTCCGCTGATCTCCACCTCAGCTCAATACCCGCTCCTCTCAGCTCCCAACCTGGCCCTCATCTACTAGTTTAGTCACTTTAAGCACAAACGATTTTCTTTTAAAGCTTCTATGCAAATGAGGTGGAGGGAGGGGGTGTGCTTGGGCATATTTGACAAGAGCTTTAAAGCCGAGCTCGGGTGCTGTTACAAATGCATTATCAACAGCGTGTAAGGGAGCAGGGCAGGAATTTTGACATTTTCTATGAATAAATGTTTTTTGATCTGTCAACTGTTGCGGTCTGTGCAGTTGCGATCGGCACCGCTGACGTGGACTAAATAGTTGGAGTTCGATTTTTTAGCGCCAAATCTATCACAATGCTTTCATGTTCTATTGTTAACCTATAAACAAACCTGGTTAAAATGGGAACCGTAATATGGACGGATGAGATCTCATTTTCACTCTCTTGTTCCTCTTCATAACTTCACACAGAAGTTCTGAAGTACTTTTTTCCCTACACAAATCTCAGCTGGACTTTTACTAAATCAAGACTTTGCTTCGTTGAAATATAAATTGATCATGAATCTTTAAGTTCAATGATCTAGGTTAAGTGTTTTTATATAAACCACACGTGTCAAAACTGTCAACTGAAATATGACGAAAAATAAACCAACCCCCCTGCACTAAAGCATTATATAAGTATCTTAAAAACATTTTTCCCTGGCGCATTAATGCCAAATGGCACTTGTTTTATCTTTGAAGCAAACCATGCACAAAAGGTCTCCTTATCATATTTACCTCTTTGCACTGGAGGATAATTTGGCTGTTGTTTTGCTGGAGAGTTTGGTGGATTTCTTCTGCTGTTGTGGAGGCGTGGGTTGTTTTCTCTCTTCTTGTTCTTCTGGTTCTGGCACCGGAGGGTCTCTCTGATCTGCATCAGAACTACCACTGCTGGTGCTGGGACTTTCATCATCTGACCGTTGCCTTTCACTGGACATTTTCCACCTTTGTGAAGGACGACAACAACAAGTTCTGAATCACTGGGATCACAGGACCGCAAGCATGCATAAAGTCTCCGCGGGTTTACGCAAATCGCACGTTTGCTCGGTGGTAACCCTATAACCTCAACTCTTAAACCCTTAAGTTCGTGTACACAAACAGAACCGAGTCATATTGGATGCGCGTGCCAAGAGGGAAAGCAAACAAGATGACATATCGCGTCTGCAAAAGCAAACTTCACTAGACTATCTCTGCGTACAAACAATCCACTCGAGAATCAAAACGAATCATTTGGACTCGAGAAAACAACCCGCGACTGAAGACGATCGCGATCCGATCCAATTATCAAAACTGTTGTCATTCTGAAGGACAAACGTCCACGTTTTTACACGACAAAGCTTAAGGCGCACACACACACATACATAAATAAACACTTCAACTTAATCCTTTAGCGGGCTGACTCGATAGTATTTGTAAAAAGCGCGAACAGCAACATTGTTGCAAGAATTATGACGTTTCGCGCGGATACATTGTAGCAGTTTTGCGCTTGACGATACGAGCTACCGCGTCCATCGCACGTTCACAAAACCCTCCTCCGCGAAAACATCTTGAGTTTTTCCTTCTCATCTGCCGAATAGGTGCAGTGACTGTCTCCTGCCGACCTTAGGAGAATAAACGACAAAAACGCACGAGGAGATTTCACGAGCTGCAAAGGAAAGCAATAATCGCACCTATTCGCAGCGAGGGGGGCTCGCCAGCGAGGCTAAATAAAACATTTCATGTCCACCCCCCTCCTTCACTTTGGGCGAAGAAGGCGATATCACGACCCTGATTGCGAGGAAAGACCGAGTCGTTCAGCGCACACGGGTTCCGATCGGATCTTTTCAAATCCTTTGTAAGAGCCGAGAGGTTTGTTATGGTAGGAGACACTCCAGTATCAGCATGGTGTACCAACTGATGCGTGAAGTCAGTTTCGACCTCCCTTCTCTTCAACGACAGACTAAAAAAACACCGCGAAAAGACGACGTTACCCCGCATAACCCGGACTCTACGAGACCCTTAGAGGTTCTTCTTTACCTTAGACGCGGTCCTGTCCTGATCTGGGGTGGTTCGGAGTGTTAAAAATCCAGTTGAAATGGAGCCGGGAAGACGACGGTCTCCGGCCGAGCTGTGAACATTGGAGAGTAGGAAGGAGAGGAGGCACTGCAATTTTGCTCGGAACCGACAGGTGGCGCTGTACTTCGAGTACGCGGAGGAACTGGAACCTCTGGATTGAAGGCATGTGTGTTTCACGCTTTCCATCGCATTGGATTTTCAAAGGCAACATTTGAAATGTCATTCGAGTTGGAAGAATTGGCTCGGAGAGGATGGGGATGGATTACATTGGCAGGTATATACCAGCGAGGAGGACAAAAACGAGTGACAATCGAGATTCCTTTTGAGCACGAGCGTTTGAATAGATGTTTGGAGATGTTGTTTGCGAGGACTATGTGGTGAAAGATCAGCTCTTGGAAACTTTGTGTGTGGGTGAGAAGTTTGCCTGGAATTCCAGTGCAGGTGGGAGTCTCTGTACAGCAGTGCATGGCTCACTGCATGACTTCCTGCATGACTTCTGTTGTCATAGGTCTATAATGTTATATAGCGTCGGCTATACTGTCTCACTGTACAATTTATGCTGTATGACATTTATATATTCAGTGGTATTCTTTAGTATAATGCAAGACTTCCCTTTTGTCAGAACTGTTATTGTCTATTGTGTTGCCTGTACCGACACGCTGTATGGCACTTACTCTATAGGAAGTGGTCTATATTTCTCTATAGTATATACTGCATGTCATCTCTGTTGTCAGGACTGCACTGTTATATAGTGTTAGCTATACCTTTTTGAATTTATTTTTATACATTTCTTTGCAGTATGTGCTGTATGATATGTATATACCTTTATAGTGTATAGCCATACATCTATAGCATATATGCCATCTCTATCGTCATGGGTTACTTTTTAGTATTATGTATTTTAAAAGTAAATGCTGTAGGACTTTATTTGGACTGTATTTTATACTTTTCTATAGTAATAAATCCTGTTTGGTGTCTTATTGGTGTATAGATTTAGTATGTATTGGTTGAGTAAAACACATTCAGCTTTGTATTGTCATATCGCACAGCTTCTCAATAGAATAGTGTAGTAAAGTTGGAGGCCTTAACAGGCATAACAGATACTGCATATTCGATTTAAGACAAGTTCAAGTTTTTGAAATCTAGACAAGTTCAAGTTTTTAAAATGTCATGGTTCATTCATTCTGCACAGCTGTATTTCAGATACTCTACTGTGGGCAATGGGTCTGTGTTTATGTAATGAATGATCTGTCATGTTAAGAAACACTGAAACACTCACTTATTTCTCTAACTGGATTGTTAGTCATTCGTTACCCCGCACAGCGTTTAAAAATAGCTGTGGGTTTGCAGGCTTATTTCTGTCTCGTATTGCCACTCAGGTGCGTAAATGCACCATTTAGTCTTTTGGTTTTCATCACATTATCATAATGTTGGGTAATATTTGCATTTTGCTCAGAAATCAAAAGTTGTTGGATACTAAATTTTAAGGATTTTTTTTATGAGTTGTGGATTTTACTTAAAATGAATTTGTGTGTGTGCTACTTAAAATGAAAGTTCATTTCTACTTTGTAATGATGACATTCATTTTTTAATCAGAAATAATAAGGAGTATATACAGGAACATGCTAATTGGACATTGACAGATATGTGTTTTTCACGAGATGAGATAGACGCATGTAGACAGCAGGGTGGCTGCTATAATGCTGATATATGATGCAGTTTAAAATCTGCAAATGCTGCTTACACAGAATTGCTGAAATTAATGTTTATCTTACATATTTAGTTGTTCAGTCTTATGTTGGATTATTTGTGAATGCATACAAGAGTAGGATTGGATATGAAAACAATCTTGGAGTTGGCTGGCTGATGCATTGGTCTATTACTAACCTGAAAACTATTTGAACACATAAGCCAAACAAATAGTGTATGAACTTTATTACAAGTTTGATCAAGTTCATGAAATTGAAGAGCATATTAATACGGGTTTGGGTTGACACGAATAAATAACTAAATAATTCTCGTTGTTGGGTGACCTGTCCCTTTAATTTAACAACCCCCTAAAAATCATTCTGACACCAGTTGGTTAAAAGCCACTGCAGAAATTGCTCAGAACAGTTAGTTCTGAGAAAACGTCAAGCATCACTTGTTTGCAGATGTTTTTGTACTTTGCTACCCGATTCAGAAATATTCATACCTTTTTTAAGTGTAGCTTCAGTGTCCACCATTTGGGGCGACTATACACCCCCCATTGAGACCATGTCTGTGAGAGATGTCAAACTCTATTGTTCTTTGTCACTGAACTGAGATGTTAATCTTCTGGTCATTCTGTCACGTGTATGGCTCGTAGCAACTCGGTTTCACTTTCACCTGCTTTGAAATGTTAGATTAAAGAGCACTTTTAAAGCAAATGTTCCACGCTCCAGCAAACAACGGCACTGTGTTTAAGAGCAACTCTGTTTTCTCCTTTGCGACAGGCCCGTCACTCTACACATTTCGAGTGCTAATCTCCAGGTGAGATGGGAGCAGGCCAGGTTTAGGAGGTTGTATTAGTTTTTCGGCGCGCGGGTGTCTCGCGCCGCGCACTTATTGTGTGTGACAGCGCATTGACAGCAGGGGAACAAAAGGAAAACAGAACAGCGTGGGTTTGCGCTTAGCACTAGATGTCAAAAAAATGACATACGGGAGCTCAGGTGAAATGCAAAAGCCATGATAGGAATCAAATGTAGGGGAGGAGATAAAAAGCTTTAGCTGGCTTGTGAGGACAGGAATGTTGATCTTGAGAAACAACAGATTAGATTTTATTTTGAAGAAAAATGATAACCTTAGGCATCTGGATTTTGTTTAACTGAGGCATGCGGTTGTCTTTAAAGTTAACATAACATGTGAAGCATTTTATTTTTCAAATCGGTTGTATTTCAGAGTGAAACAGTATATTGAATGAGATATCGTGTGACTCGATTTGATTTGTGAAACATGAATGTGTGTTAAATGCTATAAGAATCAAATCAAACCAGATTATATTTAATATTTATAAAAAAAAATTGCTGTAAACTTTTTTAATGAAGCAATGTTTTTAATGTGCATTGAGCTGCAATTTATCTACATGCACCAATGAATCAGGCACATACCCTTAAACATGGATTAAGAAGGAAAAGTGGACCCTATTTATTTAATGTTGACTTGAAGTGCACGTTTTTGAGTATTTAAAGCACAAGGTGGTCTGTGTATTTCTGAATATGTTTACGTCTGCTCAAGAACGTCTTTGGTATGAAATTTACTGAATGAGACGAGCATTGGGACTGACTCCGAACACTGGGGCTTTTATGGATATTGCGCTTGTCAAGACAAATTTGCTTTAAATGTATTTTTTTGATCGAAAGCAACAATGAAAGATGTGATATTTTGGAAACTGAAATCCGCAAGGAGTTTGTGGTTGACCTACAACTGATCATATATCTTTAAATGGCCAGAAAGGAAATTGAGCTTTCGTGTCCCCGAGCTGTTTAACCACACTCTGGCAAGAAAAGAAGAGCCGGTACTAAAAAATAACAACTGAAGTTTATTTTACCCAAAGCATCCGTAATACAACACCGCCACCTCAAAAATCCACATGTTGTGTCTTAAAGGATAAATGAGAATATATTTTGGAATTGCTTAAACCCAAAGTGATTGTGCACTTGAATATTAATGAGCTCATAGTTTGGCTGTCAGCATACAGAGGCAGAAATGAACGTTAATATTTAAAATCACAGCTGGCTGCTCCTACTGATTCATGACAGCACTTTATAAGATCAGTCTTTTGAGCCGAAGCAGCGCATTTAAAGAGAGAGTTCAACCAGAAAGAGGAATTCTATCATTTGCCTGAAGTATACCCCAGACTTTTAAAGTCTTTACACCAAAAAGTAAATGGGGACTAGGGGCTGTCAATCTTTAAAAAGTATATTAAGCACTATTAAAGCCTGTATAAGAAAGAGAAAACTCTTATATAAAATGGTGTAAAAAGTATTTGTTTTTTTAGGGATCCACGATAAATTATCGGCCGATAAATAGACATGTTTAAGGTTATCGGTTTTGGCCGATAATAAAATTTAGTCCGATGTATTATAGCCAATATATCATAAATAAGTTTCTCTGGTAAAACTTCTTCAGATGCACGCTGTTCACAGTTAAAATACAGTACAGTACAGTATCTTTCTGTCGTTATCATTCACTTACTGCTATTGGCAAAACCTTACTGCTATTGGCAAAACATTGTTGATGTAGATACAGTATGTAGATACAGTATTTATAAATGTGTAGATTATAGGAACAAAAGCATATTGTTTGAATCCGACTGCTGTCTGAATGCTTGTGTCTTGAGACCTGTTAGACTTATTATGGCTAATAAAAAAAAAATTCTGGGTTGCTCGGGAAGAACCTCTATAATTTGTTTGTTGATTAAAAAATATACCAGAAAAGTTTGAATGTTAAATAAATTTTAACTAGTGTAAAGTAGACTTGGTACATGATGTTCATGGGAACAAAGAGCGCTAACGGCTACCCAGTTTTCTGCTGTGAATGTTTTTCATATAAAAGCAGTTCACTTTTTGCCTTTTGTTTCAGTCTTAGGAAATGTTATATTAATATCTAGATACTGTATATCGGCCAATATATCGGTTATCGGCTTCCAATATTAAAGAATCTTCGGTTATCGGCCAAAATTTACAAATCGGTGAATCCCTAATTTTTTTGCATATTTGTCATGCTTAGATGATCCAGATCATCAAACTAATTTTATTTGTGTAATTTTATTATTATACGAAATATTATAAGAAAACCAGAGTAAATACAAAATGCAGTTTTTTAATGATGGTTTTATTTATTAAGGGAAATAACAATCCAAACATTTCTGACCCTATGTGAAAAAGTAATTGCTCAACCTTTGTCTCATAAGTCCACAGAATATTTGCTCAAAAGTTTTGGGGATCTTCATGACAAGCCTTTTCTTCTGTGTAAAACAACAAAAAAGGAAAAAAAGAGTACATACAGAAATGTCTTTTCAATGTTGATGGGTGAGAGCGCTGTTCGCTTACCAACCTTCTTCTCTTTTGTGTTCTGCAGAAGAAAGAAACATATCCAGGTTTTGAATGATATGGGGGTGAGTGAATGATGAACAAATTTTATATTTTTGGGTGAAGTCTTCCTTGATGGTTCACCCAAAAATAGAAATTCTGTCAAAATTTGCTTGAAGTTCTTAAAAGTGGATGGGAACTAGAGGCTGTCAAAGACAGAAATTTGTTTGATAGTCGATGAGTCAGTATTTACAGCTGTGGTCACTATTCGCTTTCATTTTAAAAAAGAGCAGCTTGAGCGTTAACACCGGCTATAAACAACTCCTTTTATGCTCGAGGGAAGGAAGAAAGAAAAGTCGTACGGTTGAGTAAATGATGACTGTTTTCTTTGTGGGTAAGCTATTCCTTTCAAAGCCAGTTACTTCTCCTTTAAAGTGATAGTTCAGCCAAACATTTACTCACCCTCTTGTCATTTCAAACATGTGGGACCTTCTTTTTATTTCCCAGAACGCAAAAGAAGATATTTTGAATATCCATTCCCTTCCATTGGTTTCTTCTATATTTAATAGAAGTGAATAGATGCCACCTCTTTTCGGCTACCAACATTCTTCCAAATATCTTCTTTTGTGTTCTGCTGAAGAAAGCAATTCATACAGGTTTGAAATGACAAGAGGTGAGTAAATGTAGACAGAATTTCCTTTTTGGTCAAACTATGCCTTTAAGTTTCATCCATTGTATCAAAGGTACAACTTGGCCCGTTGTGGCTCTGATGGGTACAACATTCTCGCAAAACAGGCACTACTTAACATCTGCGTCTACCAATAAAATGCCAAGCAGAATGTGCTGGTTCCTATTTTTCATGCAATGAATTAAATGAAGACCACAGGTGTTTCTGCTCTCCATCTTCTTTCAATGTTTAGTAGACAGCATTTAGAATTTATCCATTTATATTCATGCATTTGGCCGCTGCTTTAATCACTTCCAGAATCTTTCTAAATACAGTATATGTTTGTTAGTGTAGGTGTGCTTTGGAGGTTTCCTAAGAATCCTCCAATCCTCCAGCAGGTTTCCTAAGAATCCAACTCATGATCTTGGCATTGATAGCGTCATTTTCTACCAACCTTTAGAACCACAGGAAAGAATGTCATCTGGATGCTCTGTGACATGAGTGTGAATTTTTCATTTGTGGTGAACTGTCCCTTTAAGTGTGTCGGTCGTCTTTCGATGGCACTGACTGTGCTGTATATTCACTGCCCCCCTAAACAAGATTTTTCCGCAATCTTACATTGATAACTAGTCATTAATACATTGTCTGGTGGTTGTTGTTTGTACAAACTGTGCCTGACTCGTGAGCATGTGTGTGTTTGTTTTCTTTGTGCAAATTTGCCTGGAAGTATGCCAGAAGCATGCAGTAGAGATAAGGCCTCATTGATTGATGGGGTTCCAGTGAATGGTGCCCTGTAAGCAGTGGAAACTCTCTCTGTTTTCTGGAGAAAAATCACACACAGCCTCTGTTGTGTATTGTTGTTTCTTTTATTTTATTTAGCGGTAAATAAAACAGAACTAGGGGTGGGATTTGTCATCACAAGTACTTGACTTGATCTGTGTACATTTGTGCTCGATGGATGTGCTCGCCCGTTGTGTTGAGTCTTGCATTTGTTTCAGCATCTCTCAGCATGAGCGTCTTTCACGACAGCTAGTCAAGTCAAAAATACACCTGCGTTTGCTCCCCTGAAGGCTGACAGTGAACAAATTTTTCATTAAAAGAGACATTTGTGTACATTTTATTGTCATCATGGTAAATGTAATTCACAAAACATTGGCGGCAAATGTAACCAAGCATGCAATCTGAATGCAGTAGGCAGTTGGACGCATATTCTATAAACTCTAACAAATCACACACTCACACGAAAATGTGTATAGCTGTTTTATTTCATCAGAGAGCGCAGTGACTGAGCATGCAGTAAATTTACAAAGGTGAGGAAATCACCGTGCCCGAGAGATGAGAATAGAATCGGTTGACGGCGCTAAATCCAGCGTCGCACACTTGAGAAGTCGCAAATCTGCTATATAAAACTCTCAGGGTAGAAAACCTACACTGTCAGTCATTGTGCTTATTTAAAGATCGGAAAGTGCTTTACAGTGATGGAGTGAAATCCTGATGCGAAGGCTTCAGCTCTTGAGTGTTTTTTAGTCTATTATGTGATGCTTTAGCATCCCGCTAGATTCAAATCACCCCTCCGCTCCTCCTCCCTCATTCTCCTCTATATTCTGTGTCTCCACAAGGCCCATTGTCCTCCGACAGCACAATTGCTATGCTTCCATTGGCTGTGTGTTCAAATGGAAATAGTCTGAATTAATATTGCTACTTATATATATAGTCTGCTAAAGCAACTGTGAGTACAAAACATTGCGTTGAGCTGAGCAGTACAGTGCGCTATTTTGTTTTGGATTACCAGGCGTAAAATTGCTACAAGCTGACAGTTATTACTGAAATAGGTGTCTTGGGAAATCACACCTGTCTCTAGGACAACCCCTATACTTTGTGAACAGTGACAAAATAAGTCAGGGGAGTGGCCCATGGCCCAATCAGAATTAGGTATTTTACCAGTGACTCATTTGGCTGTTTTTGGGAAGATGGGTTTATAAAGAGGTAAATGGAAACCCTAAAATGAAACTTCTTACATATTTTACTCACCTCGTGTCATTCCAAACCCGTATAGCTTCTTCTGAGAAACACAAAAGAAGATATTCTGAAGAAAGTTGGTAACAAAAAAACAACATTGACCCCCATTGACGTCCACAGTATGGACTCAAAACCGACATATCATCTTTTTAGTTTTCCACACAAGAAAGGTTTTGAGTGACATGAGGCTGAACTATGCGTGGACTATGTTTAGGCCTAAGCAACTGAAGTCATTGTTCAGTTCTAAACCATTTATTTTAAACCTTCACCACATATACTCTCTCTGTCGGGCTTTAGCTGTGGTTTAGAAACCACTCAGCTGAAGGTGTGTAGCCGAGGTTTGCGGCGACCGTGGGAAGTCTGCGCCGGTTATTTTCGTTGGACAGCGCAGGCATTTTGAGAACTGTCCCTCAGGCCGCAGACAGACTCGGCAAGCATACTCCAGCTCCTCTCCGTATGGAAGAGCAGCTGTATTATTCAGCTCCCGCGAAGTGAAGTGCAGGCCCTCGGCCCCCTCCTCTCCGAATGCTCACTGGCAGAGTTTGTTTTTAATCACTGCAATCTGTGGCCACTTCTTCCCTGGCTCCCCTGATGGGTAATAGAATGGAATGGTGGGCTGATTTTAGGCCTGGCGCGGTTACCAGTATTTCTGCCATTTAGCTCGCTCAGCCGCACAGGTTTCTCCTTTAACTGCTTGTTGCCTTTGTGCTGATACTCTGCCAATTTTTATTTCCTTTCGCAAAGATCAGCCCGACGTTTTAGGCTGGTTTATGCTAGTTAGTCTAGCAGCAGGGTTTTCCGGATGCAGCTGGTTGACCTTAACGGTTAAGCTGGTTTGTTTGTTTTCTTTATTTATATAGCACATTTCAAAACAACCATAGGCTGATACATGCTGTACATTTCAGAAAAACATATCAGGATAACAGAGTTGTAATTAAAGCAGGGGTCACACAGGGTTTCTGCCAATCTCATATTAATCTTGAGTACATATAGAGTAGTATTTCATACTTTGTATCTTCGAAGAGTATTTAGTTTGATTACCTTTATAAAAGATAGATAAAGCTTTACGATTGTTTTCAAAAAAACATGCGGGGTTGAGGGGTAGGCTGATCCACAGCACATAAGCATCCATTGTCAACAAAACACAGACATCAGTTTCATTCACCACATGCGGTATATCAATATATCAGTTTCAAACGATCTCCAAATCCAGCGTTATATCCACCGTTTATATAAAATTCATCATACAAATGCAGCGAACAAACAAACACCTGAACTTCGCCAACGTATGCTCTCTCTCTCCTGCACACAAGTGAAAGCGACGTCTGAGCACGCTCCTTCTCCTGGTCTGTTTCCTGCCGTGTGGCCGTGCCGCGTGCATTTCCGGGAGAATTGTCCAATTAGGGACTGGGAAAAGTTGTTACGAAACAGTTTTTTATATGTTCAAAAAAAACTTTCCAAAACCTGTACGATTGCTGGGGAAGTGTATCGAGCACAGAAATACTACGTAATACGCCCAACTCGTTTTTTGACAAGTTGACCATGTTAAGCATGAGAAGACCACACATTTAACATTGTAAAGAAGTCAGAATGCATGAAACACCGTTGTAGGGCCGCTTTCAGAAAAGAGATTAAAGGGAAAAAAAAATAGCTAACAATAGTACAAATCGGAAATGTGATTATAATGCAACAAGAGTAAAACTTTCAAGTCACAACTTGATCAAGTAAATGCGATTTTATCTAGAAAGTTAAAATCAGACTAAAAGGAAGTTTTTCGGATCACCACCAAAGGTTGTTACATAAAGTTGGGCCGGGAATCGCAAACTCTCGCCCGGTCAACCAGATGCTTAAGTCTAGACCTTGGATATTTTAAATGTACCGACCTAAGCAGTCGCACTGAGTTGTGAGGATGCAACAACTAAGAGAGATAAACAGGAGCGAGATTATTTAACGATTTATACAACAAAATAAGTATTTAAAATCCACTCTGAGCTTAACGGGAGGCCACTGCAACAAAAGCAAAACAGGGTAAATGTGCTGGAATTTGCTCGTACATTCTGAACCAACTAGACGCTCCAAAGAAGACCAATTTATTCCATAATAAAGAGAATTGCAGTAGTCTAACCGAGAAGAGACAAAAGCATGGTTACATATCAATGACCAATATTCAAAACACAACTAAAACTGGGGAGCGTATGTGCTTAATATCTAGCCTATATTTCATTTTATATCTCTTTATATCTGCTTTTTGTCTACTTTACAAAACTGAACTTGGCAGAACAGGAAACAGTAGTGTTAAGAATGTCAACTTTTAAGATCAAGCATTCGTAGAATTTACATTTATGCTACATGTTTTTCATTCAGCCGGGGCTTTTATTCAGACTTACTAGTGGAGGCAAACAACAAGTGATTTATCACAAAAAGGCAATAAGCATAATGTGTATGTTGTAGTTAATGAGCCACCTGTTCATGCAAACAAAACATGTCTTAAACTGTTGACTAATATAACATACGGCACCGTTGATTTCCGCTTCTTCTGCAGATCTGTATGATTTTCTGCAGTGTGTGATCTTTGCATGCTTGTGGACCTGAAGGTCAGTGTGCCAGGGGTGGAGAAACCCCTGGAGGAGCTCGATTTCCTGCGAGCGGCCGACGGCATTCGTCTTCTCATTGTTATCTCTGCCTGGGCTTTTTTCGGATGGTGCGTTGCGGAGGCCTTTGTGTGATTTCACAGTCATTTGAACAACGTTGTCTGCGAGAGGAAGATTATGACAGATTACTGCTCAGAAGCCCGGCTCACCACAGAGATAGAAGGCACTTAGATCACAGATTTGCGCGGAAGCTTTTCTGCAGCAACCTGAGGGACGTTTTAGAACAAATGCTGTTTCTCTCAAGGCGAGCGTATTTACAATCAATGCAGACTTTTCCCTTTTACATTTCGCAGTGATTTCTTGGTGCCCGAGCGGTGTTGTTTGAGCGAGATCTGGTGCGAGCCGTGTGTGCGGTGGGTTTGAGAGCTCTCTTTGTTGTCTTAGGAGTGTCTAGGGACATTATTTCCAGTTTCTGCTGCTGGGGCCCGGGGCTAAAGGGGGGATTACAGGGTATACAAAGCCAGCTGATTTTTTTGTGTTTCATCACCGCAGCCTTTTTTTAATCCTTTTTGTCTTCCTTTGTGCTGTTGATACATTCTGTACTCTACACACTCAATTAACATGGATATCATGCTTTCAGAGTTGGTATTGATGGCTGACTGTGCAGGACTGGCCCTGTGAATGTGCTGGAAATGGCCTTGCCATATGAAGACTCTTTCAGCTTTTCATCAGCATGATGAGAAAAAGTCTCTTGATGTAGAGCTGTAACAGTAATGTGGATAGCACATTCCAGATGATTCAGAAGAACTCAATCCGAAATCGAAAAGTTCTCAATTGTGTTTCGTTCATCAACTTTCATCAACAGTTCCAAAATTGCTAAGGAGAGATAAATACAAATAAAGAGAATGGAGATGTAAAATGAATGATGAGACATATTTAAGTTCATATTGAGATCTTTAATAATATGAACTTTTGAGTTTAGACTTGGCAAATCTCTGCTAAGTTTTGTGTCATTGTCGAGATTTCTTTTGACACTCTAATGGAGACATTTGTAAGGTTTCTGTTTTTTCCTCTGGAGAAATCCGTGAGACGTAAGCACATTTTTCAGTTTGGCCTCCATTCAACTTCATGACATCTTGAAGAAATGAATCAGAAATTAAAGAGATCTCATCTTTGATTTTTCTGTTGGGATGTTTGAATTCTCCGACTTGATGCAGACTTTTCTGTGTAATTTACCTTAGATAAAACATGTAAATGTCTTTTTAGGATAACATGTTTGAGAAGCAGTTTTCATTAATAGTAAGTTTTATTTGCAATCATATACAGTTTATATTTTAATTGCAATATACAGCCTCTGAAAACAATATTTTCTGTTTATCTAATTTTATTTCTTTAGGTTTGTGTTTAGGTAAAATGAAAATTTTGTTTCTTTTTTTGAAATACCAACAATATTTTTCCCAAATTTCAAATACAAGTATTGTTTTTGTTTGTATTTATTTGCAGAAAATGAAAACTAGACAACCAGTTCAAAATAACAAAAGATGCTCCGTTTTTTTCATATCTCAGATACTGCAAAGAAAAGTTCATATTCACTTTTAATTAATCCAACCCTATTTTTGTGTTCAGGAAATTAAAAAAAAATGTATCACAGCTTTCATGTGTCTTTTTATGCTGTCAGTCTTTCACATTGCTATTGGATGACTTTGTCACTCCTGAGGTTTGATTTTGTTGAAGTTTTTCGTGGCTTTATTATTTGTATTTATACTGTGTATATTCAGTGACGTTTATATGATCAGAACTCATATTTGAATGCATCTCTGTGCTGAGAATCCAGAGGCAGACAGGTTGAGAAACACACTTGTGTTGTGTCGCACCTGTTACTTTAATAAAAGACCTGTGTAATGGACCGTCCTGCAGCTCTGTGGAAACAGATCAAACTGCAGTGCCTGTGATTTGGTTGGTGGCTAAATGCAGCTCCCTGTGGTCAGTTGTGATAGAGGACAGTTGTGCGGTGCTGTCGATGGGATGGGAGCTGGAATATAATTTCTGTTAGCCGTGCCTCACCGAAGGGATTCCACATCAACGTTTGTGGTGGCAAATACCTGTGAAAGTAAGTCATACAGGTCTTGAATGAAATGAGGGTGAGAAAATAATGAAAGAATTATTATTTTTGGTTGAACTATCCCTCAAATCACTGAAGTATCTGAGTCTTCAAACGTCAGCTTTAGTCTCTTTCATTGAGGCGCAGCTCTGTATACTGATCACTATGAAGGGGGCAGGCACTGCCAATTCATCATTAAGTGTCAGATGGGCTCATTGCCATTGGTTTTGTAAGCATGTATTACCACCGGATGTTTATGGAACCATGTGCTCAGACACTTTATCATGCATCTCTGCGTCAGTCTGCATGCATGAAATATGCATGATCGCACAATTTGCATGCTCAGCCTGTAGAACGCATGTTTTGTAAGATACGAGTATTTCTCTTTGTATTCATTCATTCGCTGTGTGTTTCAGTCAGACTGCGGCTGACCTTGGGACCTCATGAATACCTGATTGATAGCCTTTCACATCACTCATGCATTGTTTGCATTTTTCTCTGCTGAATGTTGTAACATAGTTTACAGGTGCCTTACCAACGGACCTTATGCCATCAGATCTGAGAGAGGCATTTTCTCAATCTTAAATTTTGTGTTTTGTACAAACTGTTTTAAAGCTGCAATCTTTAACTTTTGCCATCGGTGTTTAAGATGTAAAATTGCAGGTTACTTGCATCACTTTACATGAGTTGACGACATTTCCTTTCAAATTGTACCCAACAACTCAATTTATAATTCCTTATTATAAATGTACCATTCTTGATTGAGGAAAGGTAAGGAGACAGTTTTGAATAATGTTTTTTAATATACTTGCTTAAAAACAAGTATTTTTAACCATAGCATTATAGATTGGAGCTTTAAAACAAGAGAAGATGTACTTTAAAAAATATATATATAAATATAAAGGTAGGCGAAGAATTAAGTTCAGGCAAATATTTTTGAGGGGTTCAGTGGAAGTCTAAAAATTGTTTAGAGACATTTTGGCTAAAAACTATTTAATTTATGTGTGATAAAATTGTATTTTATTAAATTTCATTATGTTGCAAATACATATTATTTGAAACTTTTTTTAATTATTTGAGTAAATAATATTAGTTTCAATGCAATTAAACCAAACAACTTAAAAAAAATCTTTATGTATTGTGGCATATTGCAAGATAAAGTGAGCTTGTACACCTTATGTTCACAGATTATTGATCTTTCATCATTTTGTAAGATCATCAGGACCGCCACATTCAGACAGATGAATTATCGTCTCACTAAAAGCTTTCTAACGGTGGCTTTATCGACATCTGTGAGAGATGACCCCGTGCGTCTGCACCATATCAGTGCACTGCAATTCATTTAAAATAAATTTAGACTAGGGCAAAGATTTTTTTCCGGGACTTTATAGACCATAGAAACTGTGAAGTGTGTCAACGGCACAAACCAACAATGAATTAATTTCCCTCCGAAAAGCGCCTGTCATTACCGGCCCATCCACCAGGTCCTGCTCCAATCATGCCTGGGGCACTCCATCAGCTTGTTCAAGCCAGGGGAGGAGAGGTTAAACAGGCATTTCCAATGAGCTGACTACTCGATCGGCCCTCAAGTTAATTGGCATTCACAGGACACGAGTCAATGTCACTCAGCGTCAACACACTCAGATATGGCACTCAGGGGCTAATTGATTATCATCCAGCGAGTTATTAAAAAGATATTTTCCCTGCTGTGACGCTGTGGCTTTAAGCAAATGGACCGCACCGAGTTCAAAGCAGTGTTTGATTGTTTTATTGTAGTGTTGTGAAACCTCAGGCCAGTATTGGCCAGCTACTCACTTCAAGTGTTCGTATAGTAAATCAATTTTTAGAAGCATTTTTATTACTGTGTAAACAAAATATCATCACTTTAATTTTAATAGCCAATTTTTTTTCAAGTTACATCAATTATGTTGGGATTGTTGTGGGGATGCTTGGCATGTACAGATATGGATGTTTCAACACGATCCCAGGGGAATTTAATTCGTATGAGTTTGTATGATCTTATTTGTATGTTCTAGTTTCGATTGCTTAGTATGCCAGTGATTTTAGGGGTGGGGTTAGGGGAGGGGCTTCAGTTTAGTTTTATCTAATAATCATAAGTTTTTGTACGATTCACATTGTATGAATTCATAGAAATTAGCCATCGGTAGAATAGTTTCGAATTTCCTCGAGATCAGGTTGGCCCGTTTAGCATTCACTATGTGCTCATAAAGTCGATTTTAATACTATAGACTATAATTTTTAACAGTTAGTATCACTAAATCTAATGAACAATTGACACATGACAAGTACTTGATTAATAGTGTTATGATTATTTTTTTCATTTGCAGTAATACCACATATTTTATTAATTTCATATGTATGATTTACTTAGACTTAAAGCTGGCTCTCAATGGAGAGGCTCAGAAATGACTCATTTTTGTAGGCTATCCCTTAAGTTAGCATCGGGCGGCTTCCCTCGACCAAGAGCCTATGCATTTTCCCATTGACAGATCGCAAAAAATAAGATCTGTGATTAACAAATCCTCGTGATGTATACACGTTTTGTCTAGCAAGGTAATCTTTACAAAACATTTGCTATTTTTACGTAAAAAGCTAACACAATGTTATAAACAGACCACACTATAGTTGCTCAATATCATCGTCACCACCACCAAGCCTCCCACAACTTTCTCAAACTTTATTCAAAAGGTGTTCACTGGTTTAGTAATTTAAGACATTTGAGGCCATGTTGCATTATTTGTGAGATTTATATACGCAATGACGTCTAACGTCCCCACCAAAGGAAGTAGTTGCTTTTAGCAACTTGTTAGCAACTGCCATTTTAAAGACGCAATAAAGGTTGAAAAAATTACGCGCGGTTAATAACTGGTGTGTTTTATGTCATGGATTAAAACTCAAAAATATTTAGAGGTTTTGTTAGCTACAGACCTTATTTCAGGCGATTTACCAAAAACCCATTGAAAAAAAACATAGACTTTGGGGCGATGGAACCGAAAGTCTTAAAATGCAACTCGCTTACAGGGTTTGCATACAAAATATGTAATCTCCGACCCACTCCATAGAGCTGTCAATGAAGCTGACAGTTTATCCTTGTGACAGTTTATACTCCATCAGACCTGAACGTTTCTTTTAAAGATGAGCATGCATATTCATTCAAGATAGAGTCGTCAACACAGCACGTAGTCTACCTGGAACTCTTAAAACATGAGCAGGTGCCCCGGGGCACCTTTGAAATTTAGATTTCAACATGGAATGACAGTGGGAAAAGCACCTGGAAGGAGTAATTTGAAATCAGCAGAAAATAAACAGCAACAGGGGCTCACAGAAGTGATGGCTGTGTCTTCTCTCATGTGTAGGATTTAACGGCTGGACCTAAATGCACTCTAAAAATACACACGGCAGAAAATGACAGCGCTGCTTCTTCTCAGATTGCACTTCAGGAAGGATCCTGCACCTTGTGGTGGTCTGTCATTCTATATCTCCTCTCTAAGGGGGATTTAAGGATATTATGCTTGAAACGTGTAGTAATAGTAGTTAAATATGGACTGGGAAACAGCAGGGATCTGGCGATAAGATATTACAGTGAGTCACAATCCAATGATACTGTTATTTTTAAAGTGTCATATCTTTGATACTTGTTGTAGTCGAAATCTAGGTTTAAAAAAGATGTTGTTTGTTTACCATCTCTTTTAAATATCTATAAACAAATATCAGTGGTTTTATAGTGAAATGACTCAAGTCTTTGATTTGACAGATTTAAACACAAGCAGACCAACGTGAGAAAAGCTAGAATTGGTTTCAGAGACAGTTTTAATCAACACCTTCTATTACAGTAAGGCAGACCCAGTGGGCTGCAGTGATCTGACAGCGCTTTCGGGTGAACACGCTTAAGACTGCCAGTCTCGCAATACGAATGTTCCTGCGTGTCTCTGTACCTCCATTAGTCATAATGAGGTTCAGCCATTGCCACTAATGACAGCCTGTTCAAAAGCATGGTACAGCACACCGGGCATTTGAGAGGCAGGGCTGCGGGGGCTCCATGTGCTTTCTAATTGATGGATTTCTCTGATTTTGTACATTTATTCACTGCTGATTTCCTTTTTTGTAGATTTTTTGCAGAAACCTGCATTATTTAATCTACTATTGATTTGTAACACAGCAGGAAATCACACTAATAATATTACGAATATGTGATGGCTGTCACGTTTGTTCCTTGCCTGTTTTCACTTGTTTCATTGTTTTCACCTGTCCCTCATCTTTGTTAATTTCCAGTTGCCCATCTCGTTATTAGTTCATTAGTTTCCACTTGTGTTTCATCTTTGTTAATTAGTCCCACACCTGATTCTGTTTTCCCTAAGTGTCTTCCTTTGTATTTAAGCCCTGTGTCTCCCTCTGTTCTTTGTCGAGTATTGTTCATGTTACGTGGTATTGTTTCCCGAGTTCCTGTTTACCTTTTTGTTTATTATTAAAATACCTATTTTGGATTATCCTGTGCTTGGATTCTATGTTCTGCCAGCATCATCCGTCATCAACCGTGACAGAATACTCGACCTGAAAAAATGGATTGCTGTACCTTTTCTCCAGAGGCTGTCCTCAGGGACTTGAGGCAGGACGGAAGGCCTCTGGAGAACTACGTGGAGGAGTTTGTTGGCGTGTGCTATCGGGTGAGTTGGAGCGATCAAGCTCTAAACCTGGCCTTTTTGGCCGGTCTGGACGACATTCTGCTCGTCCTCGTCATGCTCCCCGATGCAGATGAGTACCGGCTGGAGGACTTCGTAAATCGAGTCCTCCAAGCAGCCGGCTCCGAGTTCTGCGTCGGGGTGACTGATGAGGACTTGAGCGGGGGTCGCCCAGTATCGGTCACAGGCCAGGGGTTCGTTCCGGCTCATCCCGGATCCACGCCTCACTCCTCCACCACCCAGCAACGGGAGCAGGTTAAAGGGGACCTGTTCTCGGAGCCGGTCTCGTCCGGCTTTCCGAAGCCTCTCCAGCCGGTCCCGTCCGGCTTTCCGAAGCCTCTCCAGCCGGTCCCGTCCGGCGTTCCCGGGCCTCTCCAGCCGGTCCCGTCCGGCTTTCCGAAGCCTCTCCAGCCGGTCCCGTCCGGCGTTCCCGGGCCTCTCCAGCCGGTCCCGTCCGGCTTTCCGAAGCCTCTCCAGCCGGTCCCGTCCGGCGTTCCCGGGCCTCTCCAGCCGGTCCCGTCCGGCGTTCCCGAGCCTCTCCAGCCGGTCCCGTCCGGCGTTCCCGAGCCTCTCCAGCCGGTCCCGTCCGGCGTTCCCGAGCCTCTCCAGCCGGTCCCGTCCGGCGTTCCCGAGCCTCTCCAGCCGGTCTCGTCCGGCGTTCCCGAGCCTCTCCAGCCGGTCCCGTCCGGCGTTCCCGAGCCTCTCCAGCCGGTCCCGTCCGGCCTTCCCGGGCCTCTCCAGCCGGTCCCGTCCGGCCTTCCAGGGCCTCTCCAGCCGGTCCCGTCCGGCCTTCCAGGGCCTCTCCAGCCGGTCCCGTCCGGCCTTCCAGGGCCTCTCCAGCCGGTCCCGTCCGGCCTTCCAGGGCCTCTCCAGCCGGTCCCGTCCGGCCTTCCAGGGCCTCTCCAGCCGGTCCCGTCCGGCCTGCCAGGGCCTCTTCAGCCGGTCCCGTCCGGCCTTCCAGGGCCTCTCCAGCCGGTCCCGTCCGGCCTGCCAGGGCCTCTCCAGCCGGTCCCGTCCGGCCTGCCAGGGCCTCTTCAGCCGGTCCCGTCCGGCCTTCCCGAGCCTCTCCAGCCGGTCCCGTCCGGCCTTCCAGGGCCTCTCCAGCCGGTCCCGCACGGCCTTCCAGAGCCTCTCCAGCCGTTCCCGCACGGCCTTCCAGAGCCTCTCCAGCCGTTCCCGCACGGCCTTCCAGAGCCTCTCCAGCCGTTCCCGCACGGCCTTCCAGAGCCTCTTCAGCCGTTCCCGTCCGGCCTCCTAGAACCCGCTGCCCAGCCGCCAGAGCCCGCTGCCCAGCCGCCAGAGCCCGCTGCCCAGCCGCCAGAGCCCGCTGCCCAACCGGTCCTGGACTACCTCCATATGAGCTCCCGGACTAAACCCAAATATTTTTTGGGGGGGAGCCATATTGGAGGGAGGGCCTTCCAGGCTAGACCGGTCATCAGCCTCCCAGAATGGCCGCCGCCCTCAAGGCCTCCAGAATGGCCGCCGCCCTCAAGGCCTCCAGAATGGCCGCCGCCCTCAAGGCCTCCTAAATGGCCGCCGCCCTCAAGGCCTCCAGAATGGCCGACGCCCTCAAGGCTTCCAGAATGGCCGCCACCCTCAAGGCCTCCAGAATGGCCGCCGCCCTCAAGGCCTCCAGAATGGCCGCCGCCCTCCAGAGTCCCAGAGCTGGACGTATCGCCCTGGAGGTCTCCCATCCCACCAGGTCTGGTCTTCCCTGCACCGGCCTCCAGGACGCCCACCCCCCCTTCCCCCTTTGGTACTGTTTTGGCGCGATGTCGCGCCTTGTGGAGGGAGGGGTAATGTCACGTTTGTTCCTTGCCTGTTTTCACTTGTTTCATTGTTTTCACCTGTCCCTCATCTTTGTTAATTTCCAGTTGCCCATCTCGTTATTAGTTCATTAGTTTCCACTTGTGTTTCATCTTTGTTAATTAGTCCCACACCTGATTCTGTTTTCTCTAAGTGTCTTCCTTTGTATTTAAGCCCTGTGTCTCCCTCTGTTCTTTGTCGAGTATTGTTCATGTTACGTGGTATTGTTTCCCGAGTTCCTGTTTCCCTGTTTACCTTTTTGTTTATTATTAAAATACCTATTTTGGATTATCCTGTGCTTGGATTCTATGTTCTGCCAGCATCATCCGTCATCAACCGTGACAATGGCAGTTTTATCACAATATCTGTTTTAATTTATAGGAATGTTCAAAAGGCTAAGACATGTTAGTAATTTCACCCAAAACGTAGTTTCATGTCTTTTGCTGTTTCCATTTCCCAACACTAATTTTGCCATTATTTGTAATTACCCTGTGAGATTGTTGTGTGCACAAGTAGTCTAAAAACAGCTGGTGCTCTTGTCTCACCATCATCGAGTCTGTCTATTATTGCATGAAAAAAGAGAAAAAACTCAGAAAGGACTGCGACAAAGAAGCTTGAAGAAACCTTCCTGAAATACTAAATGCAAGTGTATCTAGGACAAATGCGGCATTAAACGCAAATGGTTGCAAAACCAAATATTGATTTTATTTAGTTAATTGACAAATCAAATCGATTTATGACAGAATTTTTCACGATGCCTAAAACTTTTCACCGTACTGTAGCTTTGCTGGAAGGTTTCTGTGTATACTGTTTATAAACTAAAGGACCAATGTGTCATTTTTTGGAGGATCTACAGAAATCCAATATAATATACATAACTGTGTCTCCAGAGGTGTATCAAGATCTTACATAATAAAGCGTTATGTTTTTATTACCTTAGAATGGGCTATTTCTATCTACATAGTCTGGATTTTGCCATGTTTCTACAGTTGCCCTAAACCAGGGTTGTCCAATGTGGGTCCTGGAGGCCCACAGTCCTGCAGAGTTTAGCTCCAACTAAGCTCAACACACCTGTTTGGAAGTTTCTAGTCTGCTTTGTGAGACCTTGATTAGCTGTTCAGGTGTGTTTGATTAGGGTTGAAGATCAACTTTGCAGGACACCGGCCCTCCAGGACTGACTTTGGACACCCCTGCCCTAAACAGACAAACAGCTCTACAAAGCATGTTTTGTAAATTCGTTATCTCCTTCCGCGAAGAAGTGAAAAAGTGACGACATTATAGTCCTCAGTCAGCAACAATAGTGATTCGAAATGGAGGGGGAGGGTTGGAGTGAGCCTTTGGTTGCAATTCAAAACCTCACCACCAGATGCTGCTAAATTTAATACACTGGGCCTGTAATGATATCTCTCAGATTCACCTTTAACTTTGAATGTTTTTTTCTTTCTGGTCCAAAAAGCTACAATCATTATATGAGTTTGTGGCGACAGCTTCAAAATATTGAACCTATCCTGATGTAATCACGATATTATAATGCGTGTAAACACAGTATCGATACTTGTGTTTTTTTAAATCATGGTTATTGGCAATGGCGGTATATAGTTAGACTCCTCTATGTATGTGTGCGTGCATGCTGTATGTTTTTAGCTGTACGCATGTTCGCTGGGACTCAAACCCATGACCTAAGCACTCCTAAAAACAATCCTCTACTGATAGTTGTGATTGTGTGTCTACAGATCTCTTATAATACTTGTATTAATGGTGTATCTCTCTCTCTGCCTGCTTGTGCTCCTCTGATGTGCAGTCTTAATAATGCTAAAGTCTGACTACCTAGGGCCCAGGTCAGGAAGGAGACAGAATGGCTTAACCAACTGTCTGCTTGCCGTCTCGCGTTACAGAATACACAAAATATGCAACATGTAATAATCCCTTCTTACAAACAACATAAAATAGAGACTGTGTCTGTCCCCCGGATTAGCAAACATAAGATATTGCGTAAACCTCTTGAAAGTAATTTAATAAACGTTAAACAAATTAAACATGAACAAAATACAGATAATCAACTGTTACGACTCGGATTGCTTAATATTAGATCTCTCTCAAATAAAGCACTTTTTGTTAACGATATGATAACCGATCATAAAATAGACATGCTTTGTTTGACAGAAACATGGCTAAGCCAGATGATTTTATTACTCTAAATGAATCCGTTCCTCAAGATTATTACTATAAACACGAGCCTCGCCTAAAAGGTAGAGGGGGAGGTGTTGCTGCACTTTACAATAATTATTTTATCATCTTTCAGAAGTCTTATTTTAAATACAATTCTTTTGAAGTCATGGTACTTCACGTATCGACACCTAATACTAAGGACAAAACATTTTTAAATTTTATTCTAGCTATTGTATATAGGCCTCCAGGGCACCACACAGATTTTATTAAAGATTTTGGTGGGTTCTTATCAGAACTAGTACTGGCCGCAGATAGAGTCCTTGTCGTCGGTGACTTTAATATCCATGTAGACAATGATACAGATGCCTTGGGCATGGCTTTCAAAGACACTCTTAACTCCATGGGCGTTAGTCAACATGTGTCAGGACCCACTCAACTTCGTAATCATACTTTAGATTTAATACTTTCTTATGGTATAAATGTGGACGATGTTAAAATCGTTCAGCAGAGTGAAGACATTTCGGATCATTGTCTGATATTATGTTTGCTTCAAAGGCCTACGGCTGCAAATCAAACTCCTTGTTACAAATATGGTAGAACGATTACTTCAACTACCAAAGATGCGTTTCTCGATAATCTGCCTGAATTGTCTAAAATATCTAGCATGTGTAAAAACGTTGACGATTTTGACACTACTATTGAAAATTTTAACTCTACTTTCTCGGAAATATTAGACATAGTTGCTCCTCTGCGTTTAAAGAAAATTAAAAATAGCAGCCTAACACCGTGGTATAATGAACACACTCAGACTCTAAAGTAAGCGTCCCGGAAAATCGAGCGCAACTTTAAGAAAACTAATTTAGAGGTCTTTCGTATAGCATGGAAGGATAGTACTCGAAAATACAGGAATGCCATAAAAACGTCTAGATCCGCCTACTTTTCATCACTAATAGAGAAAAACCATCACAACCCTAGGTTTCTATTTAACACCGTGGCTAAATTAACAAAAAATAAGTCGTCAGCGACGTCAGATTCTGATTATCAGCATAACAGTGATGAATTTAGGAACTACTTCACTAGTAAAATACAAGATATAAGAGAAAAAATTATAACAATGCAACCTGTAGTGAAACCCGCTGAACAAACTAACTACAGCACCCCTAAGGAGAAATTGCAATTATTTTCTACAGTAGATCACGATGAACTGTCTAAAATCATTAGATCATCTAAATCAACAACATGCATGCTAGACCCTATACCTACAAAACTACTGAAAGAAATGCTCCCAGAAATTATAGATCCTCTTCTTAGTATTATTAACTCATCTCTGACATTAGGACATGTGCCTAAAGCATTTAAGGTGGCTGTTATAAGGCCTCTTTTAAAAAAAAACAAACTCGATCCTAAAGAACTAGGGAATTACAGGCCTATATCGAATTTACCATTTATATCTAAAGTTCTGGAAAAAGTAGTTTCAACTCAATTATGCTCCTTCCTCCAAAGGAATGACATTAATGATGAATTCCAGTCTGGATTTCGAGCATGTCACAGTACAGAGACTGCTTTGATCAGAGTTACAAATGATCTGCTTTTAGCGTCTGACCGTGGCTGTATTTCGTTATTGGTGCTGCTAGACCTCAGTGCTGCATTTGACACCATTGACCACAGCATACTTCTACATAGACTCGAAAATTACGTCGGCATTAACGGAATAGCATTGAAATGGTTGAAAAAGTATTATTTATCTGACCGTTTTCAATTTGTAGCAATAAACAATGAGGTGTCCCGCAAATCACAAGTCCAGTACGGTGTACCACAGGGCTCAGTTTTGGGGCCTCTGCTCTTCGCATTATACATGCTACCTCTAGGAGATATAATAAAGCGACACGGAATTAGCTTTCACTGTTATGCTGATGATACTCAACTTTATATTTCCTCGAAGCCTCATGAAACCCAGCAGTTTCATCGAATAAAGGATTGCATAGTTGACTTAAAAATGTGGATGAGTAACAATTTTTTTTGTACTACTAAACTCGGACAAAGCAGAAGTGTTACTTACTGGACCGAATACCGCTATACATAACAACCAAGAATACTGCTTAACGATTGACGGATGCTCCATAAAATCCTTGTCATCAGCTAAGAATCTTGGCGTTGTATTCGATAGTACTCTGTCATTTGAAAGCCATGTCGCCAACACCTGTAAAATTGCATTTTTCCATCTTAAGAATATATCTAAACTACGTCATATGCTGTCACTGTCAGATGCAGAGAAATTAATTCATGCATTCATGACATCAAGACTAGATTATTGTAATGCACTTCTAGGTGGATGCCCTGCAGGCCTATTACAAAAACTGCAACTTGTTCAAAACGCGGCAGCTCGAGTTCTTACACGTACAAAAAAGTATGAGCATATAACCCCGATTCTGTCAACCTTGCACTGGTTACCTATAAAGCATCGCATTAACTTTAAGATCTTGCTTATTACCTATAAAGCCCTACATGGTCTAGCGCCGCAGTATTTGAATGAACTTCTATTGTATTACAGACCTCAACGTACATTACGCTCTCAGGCGTCCTGTCAGTTGGTAATACCTAGAATTTCAAAATCAAGTGCAGGTGGTAGATCCTTTTCTTATCTAGCGCCTAAACTTTGGAATATTCTTCCCTGCACGGTCCGGGAGGCAGACACACTCTGTCAGTTTAAATCTAGACTAAAGACTCATCTTTTTAATCTTGCATACACTACACCTCCATAATATTAATCCTCAGAGGATTTAGGCTGCATTATTTAGATCAACCGGAACCAGGAACACATCCAACAACAAATGATGTGCTTGTTGCATCAAATAGTGCAGAACAGTACTCTACTCTCAGCCAGTCTTGTCTCTTTGTTCCAAGGTTACCGCAGGATGCAGTTCATGCCCAGACCTGATGGCAGAGCTGAGAATGGGAAGCGGTGACCTGACAAGAGCTAAGAGGATAGAGCTGGATAAAGGACGCGACAACTTTGATTTTCCTACAACATTTCAAATGTTATTAGATTGTTAATGATAATCTTAAATCTATCATTTTTTATTTTTATTTAGCCTTGTTGTGCAAGCACTGTTGAGCTTGTGCAGAGGCAGCAGCTTTTGCCAGAGGGGAACTGGAATCCCCTGGTTGGGCCTGGGTTCTCCTGAGGTTTTTTTCTCGATGGGAGTTTTGGGTTCCTCACCACCGTTTGCATATTGTTTTGCACTATCTGCCTGGCCGGGGGGGCTGCTTTAAAATTCAGAAATTAGACATAATTAATATTGCATATAAGAATTTATAGTCCGTTTAATATTTGACCTGTGGTTCTTTCTCCTTTATCGCCAATGTGTGCTTTCACTGTGTGTGTGTGCGTCTATGTCAATGTGTGTGTGTATGTATGTTTGCATATTTGCATATTGTGTGTGTGGAGCATTTGTATGTCTGTCTTTGTTGTTTTCACCTTTTTCTTGTTTTTACAGGTATATGCCTTTAGTTTTTTTTACTTGTATTCAATGTGTCTCATGTACAGCTGCTTTGTAACAATGAAAATCGTAAAAAGCGCTATATAAATAATGTTGAGTTGAGTTGTAATAATGATGTAAGACTTTTCTCTCAACCGAATTCTACCCAGCTGTTCCGAATGACTGCATTACAACTAATATATTTCTCTCTCTTCCTTTCGCACACCAGGCTCAATAGCTCTATTAGTGATCATGAACGAATAAGTCAGACTGGAACAAATGTAACATTGTCAATATTAGATTGCGTTGAACAACCCCCCACAGCCGTCGCCACCGATAGCAAACAAACAAACGGCCCGCTCGACTGGATAGAGACGTTTCCCTTACAGTCAATGCATTATTCATTACTGCTGCTATTTATCATTGATACTGTTTCAGTGTGCTCTACAGGAAGAGTTTTATGCGAGAGAACATTTTAAGATTTTCACTGCTTGACATGAAGAGGATTATTAAATGTCAAAGAATTTCAACGTATGTTTACACTGAAGCGCTACGTGACAGCAACAAAAACTTTAGATTGGTAGGGACGTAGACACGGCTAAAACATCTTTAGAGTTTATTGCCCCCTGACTCTGGGGAAAATGTTTAAGAGTTTTGTTTTGCTCAGTTGATTTAGCTGTGCAAAGGCCATTGGTTTGATTCCCAGGGAACACACGTAGTGAATAAAATGAGAAATAAATGCTTTGCAAGCCTTTGATACCGCTCACTTAGCTACTTTTTGGCCCATCAGTAAGGATAGCTTTTTAAGGGACAGTACACCCAAAAAAATAAAATCATTATTCACTCACCCTCGAGTTGTTCCAAATCTGTATACATTTCTTTGTTCTGAAGAACACAGAGGGAGGTATTTGGAAGAATGCTTGTAAGCAAACAGTTATTGGCCACCATTGACTACGGGTAGGAAACATAACAATGTTAGTCAAAAGTGTACCAGAACCGTTTGCTCTCCTACATTCTTCAAAATATCTTCTTTTGTGTTCCCCGGGTCCATGAACTGTTCGATGACTAGCATTGGTTACAAGCATTCTTCCAAACATCTTTCTCAGTATGTATCCATACATAAAAATGTATACAGATTTGGAAAAACTCAAGGGTGAGTGAATGAAAACAGAATTTTCATTTTTGGCGGAACTGTAAGGTGAAGAAAAATATGAGAAAAGAAGAACCACCCACCAGCCCAATGGTGGAGTCCAAGTGGCATGGCGAAGGCAAGTGCGTGTTCTGTCTTTCCAGCGCTCTGTGATGCTAGTTAACGTTTTTTTAAAATTGCGTAATTTATCTGACTCCAAAAGATAAAAAGGACAACCTCGTTGAATGATATTATTTGTATTTGATTATTTTGCGTGATAATAAGCATGGAATTTTGGTCAATGTTTGATTCTTCTGCCTTATTCTAAAATACGGAACTCACGGTCACAAACTCGTCAGTCTTGGTCACTGCCAGAGGTTCTATGACTAGTAATACTCAGAAAGTATTATTTTATCTAGTCCCCTCAGAATTTAAAAACTTAATTAAAGTAATGATTATTTCTAACCAAAGTTCATGACCACTCCATAGAGATAAATAGACCAATCTTACTTTCTCTGATGGTAGCTTTGGATAATCATGCCATTGTTTCCTATGTACTCTAAGTTAGAATAATATTCCAATAACCAGAGGTTTGAGACTTACCTTATTTAGATTGGTCAGACAACATATGTGCTGTTCTAAAGGGAAACATTAGCCCCTACGGACTAACTGATGCCAAGTAGTGAGCCGGAGCTCTAAAATCTCAGCTGGCAATGCTCCACCTAATACAGGATTTTAGTCCGTCACTAACCTGAACGAAGATTTGCGGTAACAAAGGATAAAGCGTGATCTACTAAAGTTCATAAACTCAGAATAATGCAGAACAAATTCTAACATGCCAATTTATTAGTCAGGTAAAGTTTCGTGCCAATTACAATTCAATTCAGTGAATACAAAAACAAAACATCAAATCCTCAAAGATAAGTCTACGAGTATAAGAAGAAAAAAAACTGAAGGCACACACTGCACCATGGGGTTCATCATAGTAAGAATTCCCCCAAACATTTGCCAGCTTCCCTTAAATACTCAGACCAAAATACCCTTTCCGCCACACAACAACAATTTACATTGTAGAGGACTCTGTCCTAGATCTGATCAGGGCACAAATGGGCATTTGCATGAAGACACAACCTCAACAGTGAGCAGAATATTTTTAAAGCCTCAAACTAAAGTTATGATCTGCTCTACTGCTGTGGATATGAGACCATTGTACCAATCGCACTGAGATATTTCAAATGATACCAAATGTGCATATGAAGATTCTTTGTTCATATAGGATATGGTATTTGTCAAATCCAGTTCATGGGTGAGCTTTGAATTATTCAGTTGGAAAGAAAGAGGAGAGGGGGAGAAGATAGCGGATGTTAAGGTGTGAGTTGGTAAACATCATTCATTGTTGTATGCTGTCTGAGATGGAGATGCAAACCCTGTGGGGAGTTCAGTGGACGAAGTTCTGTGTTTCTCGGGATGTGGTGCCCTTTTGGTGAGGACACCTTGGCACCAGCCTTCCTTTAATGTTATGTCACCTTATTAATGTTCATGAATCAAGCTGATAAGGTTAATGATACACCCCTTGATTTTCACGTCTCAGTTACACTACAAAAGCATGGACATCTTTCAGTTTGTTATACAATATTATTTTTTATATTTATTTTAATTATTTTATATTTATATATATTATTTTTATGATATAATTTTATCGTATCTCGTTTGGCTTAGTGTGACTGTTGAGTTGATAACAAGCTTGTCTCATGTGTGACGTCACAGTCAGGACTTTTTACCTTTTTCAGTGTGTGCCTGTGGTCATGTGGGCAGAATAATGTGTGTTTGGCACGTGGGTAATAAAAACTGAATCGGCCTTGTGAAGAGATGGATTATCGCGTGGATTTTGTCACAGGAGGAAAGCAGATGTCCTCACATTGTTGAGATAGCATCCAAACACATATTATTCTGCTCGTGAAAGACTCATGGATGTGTCTTGTATTGTGAAAGATACATTTTGAATCTCTCAACATGCCTTATTTCAACTCAACCTGTAACCTGTCATACAAGATTGTAAACATGCCTTAATGGGTCGATGGCATCTGTGGATGCCGTCATGTCCATCACGGCTTATCTTCTTTATGCTGTTTCTCACCTGTTCTCTCTCATCTGGCGGAGTCTTTTCGACCTGATGACTTTAAAGGAAAAGTTCACCCAAAAATGAAAGTTCTGTCATCATTTACTCACCATCAAGTTGTTCCAAATCTGTATACATTTCTTTGTTCTCAAATGCTTGTTACCAAACAGTTCTTGGGCATCATTGACCACCCTAGTATGAATGGAACACAGGCGGGCATTAGGACGAGGAGAATGTCTGGCCAGTCTCTCTAGGGTTGGGGTGTGAAGAACAGAATCTGTTATGGGACGATACCGGGTCATGCTGCACAGCAAAACACATCAATCAAGGAGTCTGGAATGGTATAGCCAGTATTGGGGATTAAGAAAAAAAAATAGAGCCACTGCTAATTTAACAACATATTTCTGAGGCGTGCCAGCATCTTAAGGGTTTATAAGACATGTACAGATGTACAGACTTGGTTTTACATTTACATTAACCAGGCTCAAATGTCAAATGTAAATTATTTTTATTCTTTTGAACACTAAAGAAGATATTTTGAAGAATGTAGAAAACCAAACAGTTCTGGGGCACTTTTGATTACCATTGTAATTTCTCCCACTGTGGTTGTCAATGGTGGCCAAGAACTCTTACAAGCATTCTTCCTAATATATTCTTCTGTGTTCATCGGAACAAAAAGACTTTACATTTTACTGTCTTATAAACCCTAAAGATGCTGGCACGCCTCTGAAATATGTTGTTAAATTAGCAGTGGCACTATTTTTGTTCTTAATCCCCAATACTGGCTGTATCGTTCCTGACCCATTGACTCCTTGATTGATGTGTTTTGCTGTGCAGTATGACCAGGTATCGTCCCATAACAGATTCTGTTCTTCACACCCCAACCCTAGAGAGACCGGACAGACATTCTCCTCGTCCTTATGCCCGACTGTGTTCCATTCATGCAAGGTGTTTCCCTCATTGGCCTTTTGGAGGACTCCATCAGGAAACAAGGGACATTGTGTGGCGGCCCCTTGTGGCTGGTGTAATTTGAACAGACAGTGGTGTGAATGAGAGGCGTTCTGCTGGAGCCGTTTCATTTGGCCATGATGAATAGCTCTCTGTGCCACGGGAGAGCGGTCGCTCACACTGAGGATCAGGCCCGGCCGGGCAGAGGGCTTTTCGTGCCGTTTCAGGTTATTAATCGTTGGGTCGCTTCCCTACGGTGCGTCTGCGAGGTCTTGCCAGAGATGGAGGACTTGACACGACCAGAGGTGCCATGCTGAAGGAGGGTATTACAGTCTGGGACAGGGGCCTTCTCATTCAGCCGAGAACAAAAGGCTTTCTTGTGATAGATTGGCAGGGCTTTTTTCCGTCTCTCTCTTCCACCACAGGCCTCCTCAGCCCATCACTTTGGATGTTTCCTTGTTAGTGCACACACTTATTAGGGTTTTCTGACCACAATGTTTTATTTTATTTTTCATTGATACAATTCACTTCTTGCAGTTAGAGATCAGATTCTGCCTTCAAAGTGTTTGTTTATGTGTCATGTTTGTTTATTTGGATGTTGAAATGGTTTCAGCTTAGTCTCTGCCTTATCTGACGCACATCATGCTTACAGAACTGGAATTGAATTTATCCATCTGGCACGCTGTAATCTGATTGGCTGATTCCTGAAGTTTAAAAGTTATAGTTTAGACTATTTAAAACACATGGTTTTGAGGATGAAATTGAGTGTCGTCAAATCTTTTCAAGATATTTTTAAGAGTATCTGAACAAAACTAGATATCCCAAACTGGAATTGTATAATTTTTGTTAGTTGAATAATTTGTATTCATTACTTTTGTACGGAGTACAGACGGACATTTATTTTTATTATATTATAAAAGCCATAGTTGTGTTTGCACTAGCTGTGTAGTCATTGCATGTCACCTTTTAAAGTGTATTTTAACCAAAAATTAATGTTGTGTCATAATTTAGTACTTTTTTTTAGTAATAAGAAAATTGACATTGCTCTTTTTTTGCACAGGGAATTTTACATGAACATTTAGATACTGTATACCGGCCAATATATCGGTTGTCGGATTCTAATGTTAAAGAATGATTGTTATCGGCCAAAATGTACATATCGGTGCATCCCTAGTTTAAAGCAAAGTAACAACGCGTAATGAATGACATCATTTTGGGTAAATTAACCCTTTTGAAAAGAGAAGAGACGGCCAGGATGAATGTAGATCTTTTTCCTGCGTCTTTGATTCTCTCCCCCGTCGACTCGTGGGATTAGCGGAGCAGCTGGTGAAGCCGTTGTGCTCATCAAGCTGAGGCCTGCAGCGGTCGTGAGCGCGCGGCCGAGCAGAGAGGTTTTCCACTGAAGAATGTGGGTCATGTTTAAGTCGACTCGTTCGTTGAACCTCCTCTTTCCATAAAGTCTTTATGGGATCCATCTGTAGATGTCAGAGCAAGCCCGAGCATTCTGTTTAGTCTCCGCACGCTACCAATTACTCAGCGCGCTCCCTCGGGGAAGCACCATTAGACCTGGCTCAGAGATTATACACAAAGCCAATTTGTCTCGATGTTTTAAAGTCCCGAATATCACAGCTACATGCCATCTCTGCTCTGTGTGAGAGACGAATCTGAGCAATGTGGATCTTATCGGCTCGCTATTTATTTCTCTCAGTGATAGGAGCGAGATTCTCTTAAGGGCCTGTGTAAGCAGAGAGCTGCGCGTGGGGGGTGTGCGGCACTGCGGGTTTTTGCATGGCATGCACATTCATTTCTCCTCTACGCTTTAGACGGAGTGTAAGTTCATGTGTTTATTTAGGGACTCCTGCATCAGTCGCATTTGTGGAAGGTTCCACAATTGAAGCCTTGTGCATGTTTAAGGTTACGATCCTGTGAGAAGTGACAACTGAGGACAGGCGGTGGAGTTCACGTGTCTTTGGAGGCAGCTTGATGTTGATAAATGAAGGTAGAATATGAGGGGTCTTTGGACCCTGGCCTGTATCCCTGCTAGATAGTTGTGTCACGGTTGTCCAGTTTTTTGTTAGACTGTTTATAAAATTATTGCACACAAAAGACATTGTGATATTCTTCTTTCGAATTTCTGGAAATCTGGGTACATCAGTACACCGGGATACAAAGTTCCAATGTAGATGCAATGAGCGGTTCCAAGGGATTAAAAGTCAATGACATCAAAACTCATGGCTCATAGTTAATTTACAAATAATATGTGCTATTCTTTGTATTAAAAATAATATACAGCATTGGAAAAAATTAAGAGACCACTCCACATTTGTCTAATCAGTATTTCTACATGCATAGCGGCCATTTCATTGTGAAGAATGTGACCAAGAAAAGCACATTTCAGGAGTCACCCAAAAGTGACTTCTTATTAGGGCTGTCAAACGATTAATCGCATCCAGAATGAAGGTTTGTGTTTACATGATATATCTGTGTACTGTGCATATTAATATTAATATTGTATTTATAAAGACAAAACGTACTAATGCTTGTCTATATATTTAGAAAATTTTAATATATTCATTTATATTTACCAATAATTGAAATTGTAAATAAAAGTTTATTAACTGTTATATTTTATATTTTTCTTAAATATATGCATGTATGTGTTCATTAATACAAAATTAATATGCACAGAACACCGGCATATACTATGTTAGCATCAACTTTTATTCTTGACGCGATTAATCACAATTAATCATGTTTTTTAAGAAAATACATATGTTTTCTTTGCAATATTTGAAGTCTGAAAACATTGCATCTTTTTGTTATTTTTCATTTGCTGTAAATAAATGCAAATAAAAACTATATTTATAGATGTTGCCTTAAAACATAACTGTATAAATATTACGTTCAGTAAAACGGACAATAATTTCGATGCATTCTCTTAATTTTTTCCAGAGCTGTGTATAAAAAATAAGAAACTTCAAATTATTCCATTATTCCACCTTTAATACCATATCATGTCACGTTAAAGCGGAATCACTCTGTTTTCATTATGGAAATGATTAATATGTACATTATCATTATATATACATTATTTTACCTTTCACATAACAAGCATGTGCAAAGAACAATAAGGTCCTAAGCTTTGAGGGTTATTTAAAGAGAGGTGTTAAATCACGGCTGTAACTTCATTTGTCACGCTGCAAATGGAAATGATTAATTCATCATGCTTGAAATAGAAGGTCAAGTCATATTCATGCATACAGATAGATTGCATACTGTGCAATTTACATAAAATTTACTGCGGGAATCGTATGGTAGACTTTACATTAGGCTTAATTCTCAGGGCTATTGACCTCCCTTAAACGTCATTTAAGCAATGTTTGACACTGCAGTAATGTATGAGGTTATGGTTCTTTCGCTTTCATTTTGTTTTTTCCCGTTCCTTTCTATCTTTGGAAGGAGAGCTCTTAGAGGAAGTGAGCCTGTTTCTAACAAGACAGCTCTGAGAAACAGGGAAAATGTGGGCGGTCAACAGCTGGAAGCCAGGATGTCACGGCGACTGAGGCCAGCTGGAACATCTGTCCCCTGCATTAGAGCATCTCTGTCAGGGGATGGCTCCGTGTCGCTGTCACGCTCATCCTCCTTCAGGGAAAAGAAAAGCTCTTCTGTACCACTCAGGAGAAAAAAGAGAGCCTGGAGCCTAAGGCCTCTTTATTTTGACCTATCCGGCTGAAAAGACCAACAAAGCTTGAATTCTGGCCCGTGCATGGGTGTCCTGGTTTTCTTAACTAAACGTCTTAAGTCAGGCAACGTGTTGTTGTTTCCACCGGGCTGTGGGCTGGGGGATGTGATAATGTGGGGTGTGTAGAGGAATAACATTTATGTTGAATTGTGAGAAGATTTCACAGAGGGGCTTTAGAGATTTGTTGTTGGTTCATAGATTTTATTTTGTTTGAAGAGACACTTTAAGAGTATCTGTGTTCACTTCAGGGGGCTTTTTACTTCTATGGCTGATCTGTTTTGAAAAAATGTTGTTTGTTGCCTTTTTATAAATAGCGAGAGAAAAGGAAACTATGGGAATGTCATAAAACACACCAGTTATAACCAGCTCGTGATTTTTAAAACCTTATTGCGTCTGAAAAACGGCGGTTGCTAACAAGTTGCTAAAAGCTACTACTTTCTTTGGCGGGGACGTTAAACAATTTCCCGCATATAAATCTTACAAATAATGCAACATGGGCTCAAATCTCTAAAAACATAGATGAGGATTCATTCAGGGAGTAATACTTACCAGGGAACCCGTTTTTAATTAAGTTTGAAAGTGTTGTCGGGGCTTGGTGGTGGTGACGTTGATATCGAGCGACCATAGTGTAGTCTGTTTATAGCCTCATGTTAGCTCTTTACTTCTGGCAATTGTATTTAGGCAAAATCCATTAAATGAATCCAGTGCTCATACGGTTCAGAGGTCCATTACTTGAACTGAGTGTCCTCTCTTGAAGATGATGCCGTCTTTAATCCCACGCACCCGCCGTTTAGCTTCTTGATGCCATAAAGGATTTAAACTAATGTTACACATCACAGAGGTTGATAGATTGGTCTGTAAGGCCCCCGCTCAAGTCAAATATGACCCTTGCTCATTTAGACTGACTCCAATTATAAATGGAGTGAATTATTTCTGTTATACTTTGCCTAATGAAATGTGATTCATGTGGTTGTTTTAAGACAGCGATGGGGAATAGATCGGTTGCTCGTGCACCCGATTGACTGTTTATAACATGGGCCGTGACCTCGTCTCGTGTACAGAAATGTGTTTGGAATTGCTGTAGGTTTTTGCTTTATTCCGTCATAAAATATGAATATACCTCCTCTCCTGTGAGTTACTGAGCTCTCAGCTTCACGAACACACGCAACCTTGCAGTCAGACACGGCTCGGCAGGGTAATGTGTGTCATCTCATAATCTCCGTAAAGTGGACAGATCTTACAATTGCATTCAAGTCAGCAGCTGAGCATGTTTATGTGGTGTTTCTGTTAGCGTAAAGCCAGATCTCTGTGTTTGTGTTCATCGCAACAGATGTTTGATGTGTAATACAGCATCATTACAGCGAGCTTTCAGAAAGCAATAGAAACACACGCAACATCATTTGAGACACTGCAATAGATCTCAACCGCTTCTGGAAAGGGGCTCTGGGAAATAAGCGTATGCTTGACAAGTCTGCTGCATGCTTTTCAGAGGGGAATGAGTGTGTGCGGCTGTCTGTATGTGTGTGTGTTTTAGACAAACCAGCTCACTTTGAGAAGCACACTCCAAGGAGGCAAATGTTGATTGCATGATAGGATTTGAAATCCACCAGATGATAAAAATTAAATGTTGACAACCCCGCCTCCAAAGACCACAGAAGTACAGCACACTTTACTGTTAAATGCAGCAGCAGCTGGTGCTTCTTAAAGGGATAGTTCTCTTAAAAATAAACATTTATTGCTTCTTTTGTGTTGTTCCAAACAAGTAAGACTTAATTTTCATCCATGGAATTCACAAAGAAAATAGCATTTTCCACATTAGCAGTCCCCATTTACATTTAATATTATGGAAATAAAAGCAATAGCATTATTACATTTTTCCAATTGGATATTGACAACATTGCTGGTCTAAGCCTGTTCACACAAGAATGATAACTAGAAAGAAAACTATAATAAAAACTATTTTGTCAAACCAACCGATGATAATTGTATATTCTAGTGCTCTAAAATCGATTAATCGTGATAAACATTTTTCTTTAATATATCTGCATGTCTTTGTATTTATATATACATTTAAATAAATATACACAGCGCCCATATATTTTAAAACTATTCTTTTAATCAATTAATTGATTTGACAGTGTGATGGCCCATGCGTTGTGTCGCTACTCTGTTATGTTACTGTTTGATCCCGGACGAGCCCCCATTTGTTACGCCCTATGGCTCGAAAAGGACGTAACAAAAACGGGGACACACAAGAAAGTGCAAGTAATGTAAAGAATTTATTAACAATACTTTATTCTGAGCTTTTGTTTTTGCTTTCAGTTTCAGTACATTTTACATTTCTGCATTTGCCAGACACTTTTATCCAAAGCAACTTGAAAGTGAAAGTGACTTTATTTGTCAGATATGGTGACCCATACCCGAAATGTGACCTCTGCATTTAACCCATCCAGTGATTAGTGAGCACACACACAGCAAGTGGTGAACAACACGTAGAGCCGGAGCAGTGGGCAGCTATCACTGCAGCGCCCGGGGAGCGTGTAGGGGTTAGGTGCCTTGCTCAAGGGCACCGCAATCGTTACCCGCCGGCCCTGAGGATCGAACCGGAAACCCTCTGGTCACGAGTCCGACTCTCTAACCATTAGGCCACGATTGCCCCAACTTACATTGCATTAAGCTATACATTTGTTTTTTAAGTATGTGTAGGTTTCACATTTTTAATGTGTGAGCCCTTTAAATTTGATTGGTTTTTGATTGGCTGTAAATATTAAATTTTTTATCATCTATAAAAATTATCTTAAATTGATATAGTTTCTCTATATCTGTACTGTATGCTGCTATTCTCTTAGAATGATTTTTAAACCTTTGTTTTTTGGTTATCATCATCGTCCTTGTGTCTTAAGAATAACATGAGGGTGAGATGAGATGACTTGACATAATTTTTGGGTGATCTAACCCTTAAAAAGCGGAATAACTATAATCTTATCTGTCATTGTTTACAGCCAACAAGATCCTCTTTAAAGATTTCGACTACTGTCGGTTTCTCTGTCAAACAGGTTTTGGCCCTGGAGAATGTGCTGTAGCTCAAACACCTCAGAGCTCCTCTGGGAACACAGAGGCAGAATCCTGATGGGTTTCACAACCACTTATGTCCTTGAGGGCTCATTATTTGAGGAAAATTAATGATGATCTTTACAGTCAGGGAGGAAAATGAATGATGATCTTTACAGTAAGCGGCTGCTCTGTACACCCATCGACCGCCCACAGTCCATTTACTGACTGTCTGATGTGTACATGTTTATCTCCGCTTCCTACACTTAAACATTCTTTAATCTGCTATAATGTGCAAAGATTAATCTTGAGGAACAAAAGAAACGTGCATGAAGCAAGATCCATTTTTATTTGATGTTTATTGTCTTTCTTAATCCTGCAGTAAACTTAAAAAAATTGTTCATTGTGTATCCATTATTTTTTTTACCATTTTTACCCACGAATCCTTCTCTCTAATGAACAAACTGAGATGCCAATAAACTATATAAAATGTCTACAATGTTATATGCACATTTTTATTTTATGTTCTTCTGTCACACAAACCAAAACACCACTTTCTGTCACAAAATATCTGGATGTTTACATTTTTTTTAACAGTGGAAACAAGTACAGGCGATCTTCTGACACGTAGTCATGTTACTTCATAACGTCAGTTTCATGAAGGAATGCCAGTCTAACATCTCATCTCTATAAAAGTTCCCCTAAGGCCAAACTGAATCTTGCATTTCCCTTTTTACGGCCAGCGTTCTAACCACAGTCGACTTGCATGATGAATTGACATGAAATAAATATGGAAGCTTTTAAACTGCCGTGTTTTTTGAAAGACTGTAAGACTTTAAGATCACATTACACAACGTGAAACAGAGCCCGGCTCTTTACACAGCCCGCACATAATAGTGGATTCATTATGGTGATTGTGGCACCAGGGGAGATAATGAAGAACATGACACAGGTTTATCGCTTGACAAGATGATAAAAACAGGTGCGTAATGAGATCCTGAATGAATCCGGCCTTCTGCGTCTACCGAGATGCATTTTTAAACTGAGTTTTTCTTCAATTTGGCGCAGTGGGTTTACAGAAATGAAATTTCTTTACAACACACATTGCAAACGCAGAAAGCTGTTTCCTGAAGCCACGGCATTCATGTTTCCTGGTGGAAATGATTTCTTTGTATCTAAATAAAAGCTATTTGAAAAGTAGTACAAAGAAATAAAGACATGATAGAACATGGTTTAATATGGCTTTTATACAATTAAAGATGATGTGTGCAATGATCTATTGACATAACTTCAAAATAATATACCAAGAGTCACGGGAATGCATGTCATTGTCACAAACTGTAATCTATTAATTTGTGTTTACTGACACAAATTTCCCCTTTTTTCGTGTCATCCTGCATTACATTCAATCTAATGTATTTAAATACGTGGGTCCCCTTGCATGGAATTCCCCATGTTGCTTCTACAGTAGCCCAAAGCGGACAAACTGGTATTAAAAGAAGTTCTACATATTTTAGGTGGTGGCTAAGCAACACCTTACCTCACGCCAAACCCTATAAAATCACAGCCGCCAAGGCTTATTTTGCTAAAAACACGAGTTTCACAAGGTGGCAACGTTGAATGGCTCCCCTAACACCGCCCCTAAACCTAACATCACAGGACTGAAGTCAAATCATAACAATACATACAAATGAGATCGTAGGAAATAGGAATTCACACAAAAGAGCACCTTGTAAAATAGGTATGAATTTCCATCAGTTTGTGTTGATATATATGTATAAAAGATACCGTGTATTAAAATACAATTGACTGAAAGTTGTGCTGACAAACCTGAAGAAAGGGGGGAATTTGTGTCCATGAAAACGATTTAATATATTACAGTTCATGTCACAAATTCCCTAGATACTGTGTTGAAATACCTGATCTCCTTTAGCAAAGAAGCAAAAATGTGAAAAATTCTTAGTGTTGTTTCAACCTCCGTAGTGCTTCGAAATCGAGGGGTAAAGTGAGCCTTTGCTTGAAATTCACAACCTCACCACTAGATGCCGCTAAATGTCACACTTGACCTTTAAAATGGAATCTCTAATGATAAAAAAGTGGGCGTGGCTTTCCTCAATTTGAAATGGAACTGGCTGCAGTTTGACGGTTGAAGGGGAGGAGTTAATGGATCCTCCTCCCAAGCCATCTAACATGCGTCATTTAACATTGTTAGTCATTACAGGACGGAAGTGCATTTTCAGATTTCAACAAAAGAGAATGACCCACATTGATAAACTTTTACAATAAATCTGCAATAATTCATGAAGAAATAGGCAATGTATTATTTATTTTACTGGGACTTTAAGGAACATCTTTGAGTGATTTTGGATAGTTTTTTTCCAGGTACAAAAGAACCAGTGGCTTCATTACACAAACCAAGACAATCTAATGCAAGTATACTGCCACATCATTACTGCTAAAAGACCATCACAAAATATAATCACTTACTCTTGTGTCATTTACCAGCTGTTTAATTATGCATCTCTGGCTTTCTGCTTAAACCTGACAGATTCAGAGCGAGTCTCTTTTTCCCGGCTGTGTAAAGCAAAGTGCGGTCGCGACCCTAAGATACAATACAAAGTGATGCGCCTCATGTTGCCGTGCGTGCCCTTCGGTGAAATGAAAACGTGATCTTTAGACGAGTAGCTCCTATTCAATTGACCAATCATTTTGTTTGTTCATTTCACAAGCTGTTGCTTTGATTGAACTGATGGGAAGCAGGAAGGTGAGCCATTAAGGCTGGTCGCAGTCGTAAGTGCCTCACTGCATCTCCTCCGTGTTAGAAGAAGAGGGTAATCCTGAAGATCCATTCTGTCAGCTCTGACTTGCGAGACCGGAGAGATTTCCCACAGAGACCGGGCAGAATAAAATATTTATAAAGAGGAAGTGGACTGGGTGGCAAACAGTAAAGTCAGAATTCATTTTGCAGGGCTGAAAACTAGATCTCCCTGATGGCAGCTGGCCCACATCGCTGAAATCAGAGGCCTCAATTAGGTCCTCTTGAAATATAAATCAGACCCCGGTTAGCGACGAATGAAAGAGCAGAGGTCAAAAGTCACTGATATTGGTTTCCCTGGTATAAACTCTGTCTTTGCAAGAATTTGCAGTTAATACGGGGTACATATACAGCAGGGTTTGCACAGGGATTTGCCGGAACATTATGGCTTTAGACCAAAATTTAAAGCACTGTAGTGTAGATGCACTTTTGAGGTAAAGGACGTTTACTAAGTTATACAAAGTGTGCAAGTCAAAGATATATGTTTTTTCTTTCTGTTCAATTTAAAGGGACGGTTCACCCCAAAATAAAAATGCTGTCATTATTTATTCATCCTCATGTCATTACAAACCTCTCTGACTTTCTTTCTTCAGCAGAACACAAAAGAAGATATTTTTAGACAACATTGGGCCCCCATTGACTTCCATTGTGTAAACACGAAATCCCTCAGACATTTCTCAAAATATATTTTTGAAGGTTTTGAATGACATGAGGATGAATAAATAATGACCGATTTTTTATTTTGGGGTGAACTGTCCTTTTAAGTAACTATTTCATTGAAAGGCATGGATGAAGTCTTTGTATATTTGAAAAACTAGTAGCATGGCAATAGCAACATTATAGACAGCAAAATAACTACCAATAAAATAAGTTGCTTTGGATAAAAGTTAGTAACAACCGAGGTTGTTTCCCATAGTGTCGCCAATGTCTCTTCGGTCTGCTCAAAAAATACTGAAAGCCTCAGTGGGACAAAAGTGATTTTACCAAAGTACTTTTTACACCCAGTAATGTATTTGGCTGGTTAAACAATGGGTGCATTATACTGCGTGCCCCTGGAAAGGGGAAAGTGTGCTGGCTGTTGCATGGCTCCAGTGTTTGGTGTGGGACACCGGCACAATTGCTGCCTGCATCTGTCCAGGATACGGTGTAATCCTTAATCAAAATCAATTGAAAAACACAGTTGAAGAATTCAGTCTAACATTTATATTCATGCTGAACAAAGTGTCATTCATTGCATAACATGGAACAATGAAATGCATTTGCACATAAAAAAGAAGAGAAAGTATTCTGTGAAATGTGGATATTAATAGCAATTAGTTTATTATTGTTTAAGGTCTTAATGCAACGGCATGATTGATAAACTATTCAGCTGAAGGGTGTGTTAAATTCCCCTTTATTCTGTGTTTAGCGGGAAGAGACATGCCGTGCAAACCTCCAAGCCAGAAGCTTTTTCCGCACAACCCGTTTCTACCGCACACACACAAACATGCAGTGATTCTGGTTACCTTTGGCATTCAGAAGTCGTCCTGCTCTCCTGCAGCGTTCAGCGGTGAAAGCAGTGCTCAGGATCTGTGTTAACAGTCCTGCGCTGCTTCTGTTCCTCCATCTATCAATGCTTAACCTTTTCTTTTTAAAAAACGCAACAGTTTACAAAAATATTATGACTAAAACATAAAGTTGAATCGGCTTTACCAGGTGGAAACGGGTGCATAATACTTTCTGTTATTTCTTTTGCAGCACATTACAATAAAGTTGAATGTCTGATTGTGTTAGATGGTCTATCTAGTTTTATTCTGACA